>PVJC01003738.1:0-68242 GCA_004026665.1 Murina feae | reverse complement strand
GAGACGGGTTCCTGCTTTCAGAAAGCTTCCATTTCAGCATCTGATGTTTCTCCCAACACAGTGCTTACCTTGTATCCTTCAGTGAATCTTCTGAAATGTGGGACAGAGGTCCCCAGACTGACCCTGGTGCTGTCACATTGAAGCTAACATGTGGTCAGAGGTTGTATTCAGGCTGCTTGGCCCCTCAGCAGGCTTCCCAGGCCTCTTCTATCAACCTCCACCATCCACCACTGCCGCTTACTACCAACTGAAATCCTATTCCCCTTCCTGCAGAGAAGGAAATGGAAGTGGCTTTGGATGGAATACTATGCTAGTCTGTTTGGGCCGCAAAAACAAAAGGCCACAGACTGGGTGGCTTATAAACAACATAAATTGATTTCTCAGAGTTCTGGAGGCTGGGAGGTCCAAGATCAAAGCTCTTGCAGATTTAGTGTTGAGGGACAGCTTGCTTTCTGGACTTTCACTGTAACCTAATATGGCGGAAGGGGCAAGGGAACTCTCTTGAGCTGCTTTTATGAGGGCACTAATCTCATTTCTGAGGGCTCCACCCTCATGACTTAGTTACCTCTTAAAGGCCCCACCTCTTCACCACATGGAGGTTAGGTTTCAACATAGAAATTTTAGGGGGACACAAGCATTCATATTGTAGCAAAACTTATAGATTGCTTCCGGGGCTTTGTGAAATAATATAAATAAGTGCTGAATTTGTATTAAACAATATACAATGTATAGTGAAACTTTTTCCTCCAAAATTGGGGAGTGTATCTTTCATTTTTCTTGTATCCCTGACACCATCTAGCGTGAGACTAGGCACATGATAACTCTTCAATGTATTTGCCTTAAATCACCATCATATTGTGACACCCACCAAATAAGAGAGGGAAGACACAAAGGAGTGCATATTTTTAAGTTTCCATTTCCTTGAAGTCAAGCCAGTTTCTTTACAGTCCTATTACCGGGGGCTGGTAATGGCTGGGGATAGGAGCGTGCTTCTGGGCTTTTGTTTATAAGCTCCGCCTCTTGACCCAGGAACTGGTTACACAGGAGTGTGTTCACTTCATGAAAGCACAGCTCTACATTTATGATTGTACTTTCCTCTAGGGAGTTACGCTTCAGTATAGCATTTGGTAAGTTCTGTCCTATTGTGATATAATGTTTGTGAACATTAATTGAGTATCAACCAATATTTTTATTACCAGGACGACTTTGGGGCCATAATCAGGAGACGTGGCCCTCCTTTCTGTGGTTAGTTGCACACTGTGCACCTGGCCCAGGCTGCTTTCTGCTGCTTCTCCTGGGGATGGGGCCTCCCAGCCACGAGTGTGGCCCTGTCAAACCTCCCGCCTATTGTCTGCTTCCTTAGACCATTGGAGCAACATTCAGACCACTTGTCTGAACTCCTACTCATTAGTGTGAGGATGGACCAGAGCCCAGATGCTGCATTTCGTTAGCTAATAATAACTTCATTCATTGAAAGTTAATGAGCATTAAAGGTTAATGCTAAGCACTCTGATACAGCCATGAAAAGACAGGCGTGTGTTCTTTCTGATCAGTGGGGAGACAGACAACGAAGCCAGCGATTGCCAGGAAGCGTGTTCCCGGGAGGCCCGGGGGCCATGGACATGGGCATCCCATCTTCAGCCCAAAGCAGAACTCTCTCCGGTTCTGGCGGGCAGCTCTGCTGAGGCCTCCCCTGCACCTCAGGTATCACAGGAAGCTCTGTGAATGGCAAACCCCACTCCTGGGACGGATCTGACTCTGGGCCGCTGTGAGGTCTCACCTCCATGGAACCTTACCCTCTGAAAGGGTTCACTCCTCAGCTGGTCTCCTAGCCAGTAGTCTTCTGTTCATGTAAACAAACAAACAAGAAATAGGTCCCATTTCCATAGGGAAGTACAGAGTAGTGGTAGTATAGCTGCCATTTACTGAGTTCCTTGTATGTGCCCGGCCCTGTACTAAGCACTTTAACCATATTAATTGTATCCCCATGAGCTTCAGAAATTTTCCCAAAAGCTTTGGATTCCTTTGCTGCCTCTTACGCCCACCAGGCTTCAGGCACTGGGTGCAACCCAGGGCCTTCCAGAGACATTTGTATAGTAGACATGTTTGGGCTGGTTGCTTAGCAACGTGGAAGACAGTATGAATTTTTCATCAAGAAATTAGCATAGATTATTTCAAGGAAATGAGCACGTAACCCCTGGAAACACGAGGCTCTTGGAGACAAGGAAGCCTTTACGTCTGTGTCCATTAATCCTTTTCCAGGGGCAGGTCTCAGACCTATCACCTCTTCCCTCCGAGTGTCTCCCCTGGCGCGGTGTACAGATAACCCAGGTGCGCGGCTCTCTCTTTAGGGATTGATGCCTCACTAGCCCCCGTTGTTAACACCAGCAGAAAGCATTGCTGCGTCCTCGGAAACATTCAGATGTTCAGATGCTGGCTCAGGTTACCACCAAGCACCGGTGGTGCAGGAAGGAATAGAGAGGCCGTTGGACCACAATGGATAAGACACCTGAAGAAGAAATCAGAGGGGGTTTAAGGCAACGTCAGAAGGGAAGGGAGAGGCCAGGTAGGTGGGGAAACAGCAGGCCCAGAAAGAAAGAAATAGAGAAACTGGCCATCCAGAGCCTGGGACCAGCAGGAGCAATCACAGTGAGCAGAGATGATCCCTGTACTGTCCACGCTATTTGACTACAATCTCCCAGTAACCAGTAGCAGTTCGCCTCCCACTTGCACCTTACTGGTAGTGCAGCTGTGTTCACTGCCTCTGCCGCTTATTTCTTGCTAACAAACGGGGAAACCCCGCTTGGGGGATGGAGAAGAATAGCTTCACAGAGACAGGCTTCCAGAACTAAGGGATTCTGTATGTTTATGTCACAGTCAACATGCATAGCCATCCAAAGGGCCTCCTTAACCAATTCCATAAGAAATAATGTTTATAGATTTCTAAAGGAAAACAGGTGAAAAGGTAGCTGTGTTCCTGTCTTCCCCTCAGTTGTTTATTGAGCATATATTATGTATCAGAACTGTGCTGGGGGGTGTGGACCTGCCCTCTCCTCAATGACATAGTGACCCTTTCTTAGTCCTCGTGAAATGTAGACTAAGTTATAGAAGAAGAGCAGAAAAACGGAAAATGTGTGATGCTGTGAGAGTGTGAGATGGAATTCCCAGTCAAGGTCAGGGAAAGGATTCCTGGAGAGAGTGATGGCCAAGCTGAGAGCTGGAGCTGGAGGAGTTAACCAGGTCAATGGGGTGGAGTGTGAGGGACTTCAGGGAGAGAAATGAGCCTGTGCAAAGGCCCTGTGGCAGGATAAAGCCTAGCACTTAAGAGGGTCTAGGGAAAGGCCAGTGCACCTGAAGAGCAGAGAGCAAGGGGGAGCTGGTTTATGATGATGCTAAATAGGTGGGCGGGGCCTGAGCAAGGAGGGCATTGTAGACCGTGGACAAGTTCACTCATTCATGCATCAAACATTTATTAATGCCTCTGTGAGGGGTATGAATACATCAGGCACATCATGAGAAGGCAGAATTTTTAGGAAAAGACAGTAGTATTGGAAAAATTGAAGGCAACAGGAAAGAAGGAAGTCCAAAGAGAAGATAGGTTGACTCCGTAAAAGAAGCCATAGACACAGTCTAGGAGCTGAGCAGCTCTGTGAGGACAGGACAGTATGACCATCTCGCATTCTTAGGGTTGCCCGGAGTCAGAACCACTCAACAGCACATAATATGCACACATATGAGAGCCACTGACCTATGTACTGACGATTTTAAAGTTACAGTTATTTTCAAAGCTTTTAAAAAAAAACTGAGCTAAACAGCACATAAAATTAACTATTTTAAAGTATACAAATCAGTAGCATTTAGCACATCACACTGTGTGCAGCCACCACCTCCATCTAGACTTGTCATCACCCTGAAGACACTTGCATTCCTCTCGCCTCTCCCAGGCCCTGGCAACCACCACTCTTTTCTGTCTGTATGGATCTGCCTGTTCTGGACATTGCACATCATTGGAATGATAAAACATGTGACCTTTAGTCTCTGGCTTTTCTCAGCACAGTGTTTTCAAGTTTCATCTATGTGGTAGTAGGTATTAGTGTTTTTAAAACATATGCTTTATTGATATTTTATAGAGAGGAAGGGAGAGGGAAGAGAGTCAGAAACATCTATGAGAGAGAAACATTAATCAGCTGCCTCCTGCACACCCCTCCTGGGGATATACCTGCAACCAAGGCACATGCCCTTGACCGGAATCGAACCCTTCAGTCCACAGTCCGACACTCTATCCACTGAGCCAAACTGGTTAGGGCTAGTATTTATTTTTATAGCTGAATGCTATCCCATTGTATGGATAGACCTCATTTGGTTGATGGACATGGGTTGAGTCTACCTGTTGGTTATTGTGGATAGGGCTGCTGTGTACGTTCCTATCCACGTATTTGTGTATCTGTTTTCAGTTCTTCCAAGTATATGCCTAGGAGTGGACTTGCTGGGACTCTATGTTTAACTGTTTCAGAAACCGACAGACTGCTTTCCACCCTGGCTGCCCCGTGTTCCATTCCCACCAGGAGTGTAGGAGGGTTCCAGTTTCTTCACATCCTTGCCAGCACTTGTTATTTTTTTATTATAGCCATCCTAGTGGGTGTGAAGTGGTATCTCATTGTGATATTTTCTAAGCTTTTAGTTTTAAAAAATTTAAACTCTGATTTTTTAAAATAACCATCGATATCTGTGAAGTTTAGTGAACTCTGTGCTGAGTGCGGATCACAGTGAGTCCACGTGGGCACATCCATGCGAAGGCCTCATTGTTCATGACTCTCGGAGGAGGAGTGGAATGTATGGCAGTCCTGGCCCCCTGTTCTCCTAGCAAATACTCACCTGCTGCTCCATCCTTTAAATGTGGTGCATGTTATCACTGTCACCTCACCCCCCCCCAAGACTTAGCCCCTCATGGGTCCCATCTGCCTCTCCCAGGTACCGAGGGGCTCTACAAACCTGGGTGCGATTGAGGTGACAGCGACTATTGCTTCAATATCATTTCCCCTGGCTTGACGTTACCAGGTCAGGACCGTGCTGGCAGGAGCCTGGAACCTGTGTCAGTTCTCCATACACACACTCACACCTTCCCACTAAGGGGCTCCCTAAGTGCTAATTAAGTGAAGGGTGTTTTAATTGACTTATGTTATAAAAATTCCTGGGAGATGTTTCCATGGTGTTTAAGGGTATTACAGTGGTATACAGTGATATTTTGGGAAGCTAATTGGGACTTGGGGCGGACTTGGAATGCATTATAATTTTTCCCATTTAAAGAAATAGAATACAAGTGGCTGCTGTCTGAAATTCACTGGCCAGTATATTCCCATGAACAGATGAGAATCAGATAACGAGGGGTAGTTGCATATATGAACATGAGAAAGAAAAAGGGGAAGGGTGTCCTATGGGAATTCTGTGAAATTGAGTTTTAGTGCATCTGGCGTAGTCCCTGGAATATTTTGATACAGTTCATTGACTCCCTTGCCCTCCACTTTTTCTCCACAGGAAAACTGAGCTTGGCAGATAGCAAGAGAAAGAGGGTGAATGAGACACAGGAGCCAGTGAATGGATGGGTAGATGAATGGGGAGGAAGGGTACGTGGGGCTGTTGCCTCAGCTTGTGGCCAGAATAAAAATCACAAGGACAGGAAGCAGGAGAAGGCACCGAACTTGTTCAAGAATCTCTGCGCCTGCCCCCAGTGGCACAGCGAGGAAGCATGGCACACTTGCAGGGTGTGGCAGCCTTACTTCCTATTGCAGCGGTTCTCAACCTGTGGGTCGTGACCCCTTTGGCGGTCAAACGACCCTTTCACAGGGGTCGCCTAAGACCATCCTGCATATCAGATATTTACATTATGATTCATAACAATAGCAACATTGCAGTTAAGTAGCAATGAAAATAATTTTATGGTTGGGTCATAACATGAGGAACTGTATTTAAAGGGCCAGAAGGTTGAGAACCTTCTGAATCTCTCATCGCTTGACTACCTTGTGGACAGTTTAAAACCTCTTTAGCCACAGGGCCAGTCAGATAATTCCCAACAACCACATTTGAATTGGAAAAGCATTATAAACCACAGTAGGGGCCCGGTGCACAAAAATCTGTGCACTCGGCAGGTCCCTCAGCCCTGCCGATGTCTACCTGCTGGTGTGCCTGGTCAGCCTGGGCAAGAGGCTAATGGCTATTTTAAGGCTGGCCAAGCTCCCCAGTGTGGACCCTCACCCCACTGGGGTGTGGCCAGCCTGGGTGATGGGCTGAGGACCATTTTCAGGCTGCCCACAGCCCCTTCAGGTTTTGGGTCCATACTGGGGTACCTGGCCAGCCTGGTGAGGGGCTGATGGCTGTTTGCAGGCTGGCCAAGCCCCCCAGTGGGGTCCCTCATCCCATTGGGGTGTGGCCAGCATGGGTGATGGACTGAGGGCTGTTTTCAGGCTGCCCACAGATCCCATTGACCCAATGTCCCAGCAAGGCTGGCTGGAAACAGGTTTCTGGGGTTTATCTTCTATAATTGATACAGTGTGCCTTTAAGCCGAGGCCTACGCAGGTAACGAAGCCTCCTGTCTGCTTCAACTCATGGCTTCTATAATTGAAAGAATGTTGCCTTAGTAGACTCTAGGCAGGCAGTTTTGTCCATCACGCAGAGGCTTCTATAATTGAGACAATGTTGCAAAATGTTGTTGCCTGGAGCCGGGAGAAGCCCAGCCGGCAAACAGTTTTACTCCTGCTGCAATGGAAACTGCCTGTTTACTCTAGCAGCTCTGTGACTGCTGGCCTCCATATAATTTGCATGTAGTCACTCTGATTGGCTGGTGGGCGTGGCTTAGGCGTCCTGAAGAAATGGTCAATTTCAATATTATGCTTTTATTAGATTAGATGGTTTGGGACTTATTGCTACGAATGGCATAATGAGGGAGAAGTAGGTGATTGAGGCAGGATAGTGAAGACCTGGCTTTTCAAATAAAGTGAAGAATAGTGTTACAGAAAGGATGGCATTTGAAAATGGAAGGAAGGCTGGCAGTAGCCATTTGGTCGGGCGACTAGAAGAGTTGGTGCTGCACGGGTAGAATAAGTTCAGGTAGCTTGAAGCTCAATCTATGTGTCAGCCCCTCTGCCTTTCTCATAGTGCACCCCAAGAATCTTCTAATGCAGCCTCATTGCCAGCAAGTCACTTCACATGGAAGAAAGGGCAAGGCTATCAGAGAGACAGACAGCAAAGGCAGTGGTGGTATCTCGAGAGACAGAACTCCATAGGAACATACCAGCAGGATCTGGCAGGCTTTTTGGCATGCTCCTTGCAGTCTTGTCATCTGATGAGCCCGTCTCTTACTGTGCAAGTGGAACAGATCCCTCAAGTGGCAACATGACTGTCACCCGTTGCAGAGCAGCCTCAAAACAAAGCACACAGAGACGGAGCCAAAAAGGACAGGAGTGAAGAGGAGATGAGGTAACCCATTGGTAACCACGGCATGGTAGACTTGAACTGGAGTTTGGATACCTACCAGAATTAGTTCTATAACAATCTTGGTTTTTGAGACCACTCAAATGAGGAAATGACCTCTTAAGAGAAAAATGTTCATTTTTATGATCAAGCAATTGAGATATAAGAGGAAGCAAGTTAGGCTTAGGCCCCAAACCTGAATTTGAATTTTGCCCCCACCACTTTCCAGCTAAGTCAGCGGTTCTCAACCTGTGCGACCCCCCTTTGGGGGTTGAACGACCCTTTCACAGGGGTTGCCTAAATACATCCTGCACATCAGATATTTACATTATAATTCATTATCATAGCAAAATTACAGTTATGAAGTAGCAATGAAAATGATTTTATGGTTGGGGGTCACTACAGCATGAGGAACTGTATTAAAGGGTCGCAGCATTAGGAAGGTTGAGAACCACTGAGCTAAGTGACCTTGACCTTGCTGAGCCCCACATTTCTTATCAATAAAACAGAGATGATCACAGTAAGATTCTCTAAGGTAATGTTGACGACTACACTTTTGGAAGCACCCAGCACACTCTGCACTTGACTGCTAATCAGAGTATATTTTAGGCACCTGTGAGTCATTTTCTTGTTTATTCTTTGTCAAAACAATGACTCGACTGTACGTTCACCATGTAGGGAAGAGAGAGTCCATTAAAAGCCAGACGTGAAGAATGAAAGGTTTCTGCTAGTGTGGGAGGGGAGCACGGACATTCCACTTCTCTCGAATATTCATTCATGCAAAACTTATTTCTTGTTCACCTACTATGTGCACGGCACTGAGCACTGAGAACCCCCACAGTGACTGGGCAGACAACATCCCTGCCCTGTTGCAGCTCATGTTCTGGGGGTAGAGATGTTCTCACACACTTGTACAAATGAATACAAATCTACAGCTATGTTAGGTGTGTAGGGAAGCTTGGTGGGCCTCCCAAGAAGATATAACTGATTGATGCTCCGATTGTCAACATTTTTGGAGATTCCTTAAACCTGTCACCCCTGAAGCCCACAGGCGGCTCAGGCAGGGCACTGGCCCGAACCTGGTTGTCCCCATGGCTCTGAGACTGGAAAGTGGGGTTGACACCCCTAATGTGTTTTCAGCTCCCTGGGCCTCTGAAATCCAGGCAACATCCTCAGTGCACAGCCCGTCCCTAGTGGAGGCACATCAGGGCCCTTGGCCTCCACAGGAACAGAGAAGGGGTGACTCTGGCTGCTGCCACGGTTGGGAAGAAGCCAAGTCCCTGTGACTCCCCCAGACAGTCTTGAGAGGCGGCACTAGTCACACATGTACGTGAAACAGTTATTGGGTTAAGAAATGGAATTAATCATTAAGTTGCCATGAAAACAACTACTGTAAAGGGGTTTGACTTATGTACTAGATGGGTATTCTTCATTCCCATCATTTTATTTTTCCTGTGCTTTATGAAACTTCCCTCAGTAACCTACTCCGAATGTGCCATCTGCTACTCCAAAACTCTTCCTGATAAGGTACTCAAGTAATGTGAGCTATTACTATAAACCCTAATAATTAATCATATTAAAGGGAGAGTCTGTGCATCAGAGAAAGTGTACAAATCGGCAAAGGTCGGGATCAACAATGACAAAGCCCTCTGTTTGCACGAGGCCAGATGGTTTCAAAACTGCTTTTGTTTTCCCGTTTGATTCAGCCTCCAGTGTGGGGCTCCGCACATCTTGAAGCCTTGATACATTCTGACCAAACAGACACACACGCTGATAAGAAGGTGCAAGTATTGTCCTCAGAAAGCTTGAAAGGCACTGAGGAAAAAATAGTTGCCATTTATAGTATCTTAGAACCACATACTCTGATGTTATTGACCTTCAGCGACCAAGTCGCATGTTTGTGACAACATTTGTAAACTGTTGGAATATTGACTCAGGTAATGAAGAAGCGAGATACTGTAGGTTTGCATCTAATTTAAAAGAAGGAACAGCTACATCTATGGCTGATACTCAGCTGTGAGTCTGCCCAAATGACAGCTGGGAGGAGAATGCTAGAAGCCAGCCCCTTAGCAGCTGCCCCTTGAAATCTCCTTGCTGACCAACCACTCACGAAAGTCACATGGAAGACCCAGTCTGTTATCCAGTGATTCTCCGTGTAAGGTCTGGGGGCTGGGCAGACAGGGACCTTCAAGACTCTTCCCGCTGAGCCAAACAAACAGCTCAAGGCCAAACTGCTGAGGTGATAAAACTAGCGCCTTGAAAACACCCTCCTTAACTGGCCATCTGGAATTTCTCAGGATGGCAAGGTGCAGTTGTACAAACGCCCCTCTTGAACTCAAATCAACCCCCTCCCTCCCCCCTCGCCCCCAGCAATCTACCGCGACAAACCTGATTGGCCCAACAGCAGCGTAAAGAAGCTTTACCAGGTTTGTGTGTCAGTGACTTCCCCAGCCTTTTCCCTGGGACCTAGGAACCTCACCCGAGGGCAATCAATAAACGCGATCTTGCGCTTTTACCCTGCTTGTCTTGGTCAACTCATTGGTTTGGGGTCGGATTAAATCTTTCACTCAGGGGTTACGCTTTTTCGGAAGAGTGACCTGAGCAGTGGTAATGGAAGTGCTTTTTCTGATGCAGCTCTCTCCCCTTCCTCCCTTTCCCTGCACATTGCTCCACCCTAAGCACTGGAGAATCTTCCTTGGAGGAGTCGCCGGCATTGCTGCTTTCCCTGTTTTATTTTGACAGGCATTTCCTGGCCTGGTCCTTGCTCCCTCTCACCTGGATACTCCCCCCAGGCCTCTGGCTGGACGTCTCACCTCCAGTTACCTCCTGCATGCACCTGCTACTTTGATTTACTGAAAATACCGTGTTGCTCATGTCATTCTATTCATGAACTGTCAATCCCTCCATGTTTATAAGATAGAATTCAAAATTGTTTGCTAGGCATTCGAAGCCATTCGTGGTCTGGCCTCACCATTCCTTTGTAAATTATTTCTCCAACCCCTCCACACTTTCTCTTCGACTGGTTTGCCAGACTCACAATGCCCCGAGTGTGCTCCCTGTACCCATGCTGCCCTCACTCTCTCCATTTGAGGCACCTCCCCCTCTCATATCCATAGTTATCTTTGAATATTGGGCTTAACCTCCTCCTCCAGGAAACCTTCTTTGATCTCATTGATAATGAGAAGCTCCTTCTTAGGCCTTCTGTCGCACACAGTCCAGACATTTGGTCTTTTAAGACTACCTTCTACTATATTTATTTATCCTTTTATAAGTATGCATCAGGAAGGGCATATAGCTTTTATCTTGCTTATCAAGTCTCATTTATTGGAGGTGGCTTCCTGGAGCCCCCAAGCTGGGCAGGCTGACCCTGAGCACAGCAGGAAAGGATGCATTCCTTGATTAATCATGTCTGCCATGGGCATAGGTAGGAGAGCTGAAGCATAAGTACTTAATATTTCCGGTTTATGGCATGGTGTCCATCATTGGATGGTAAACTTCCCAAGGGCAGGGCCTTCTTTATGTATCTTCTTTGGTCTGCTTGGCTAGAAGTCTGAGGGTTGCTAAATTGGAGGATTTTGGCTTAAAACCAAACTATAAGAAGAACCTAATAAAATAGTAATTACCCTGTTTTAAAGTCACACTTTATAACTTGGCTGTTTTTGAACCTGCCAGGTTAGAAATTGATGTGCTTTCAAGTGTCTGCACATAAGTGGGTGATGTCTTGGGTTAGTGGTTCTCAGGACTTCTTTTCCTTAATGAAGGATGATATTCTTGTGCCCTGCAGAATTCACCTCCTTTCCCACTAAGGAAAGCTCATCAGAATGAGGAGGTATTCTTATGTAAATGACCTTAAATGTGCTCTAACCATTTTCTTAAATGTGTAAAAAAAGTATTAAATTTCAGTGCTTAGCTATTTGTGCTGGGACAGCTCAGCCAAGGGTTCAGTGAGTCTGAGAAGGGGGTGGGTGGCGAAGGATGTAGAAGAATAAGGGGGTGTAGGTGGCTCTTCCTGTGCCTGGGTGAGGCCACAGAGAGAGATCCACATGGCAAGCTGAGCCTTTATCTTATAGCCAGAGGTAAACACGGTAGTGGTCACCATAGTTACAATGTTCTTGTGAGTTTCACTTGTTTTGCCAGCACTTGCTGAACCTCCCACAGTCCATTAGCCCATTAGCTACCTAGATAGGATCTAGGGAGCAGTCATAAGGTCAAGCCTAATTATGCTAAGAGGGCTGTGCCCTCTAAGCGGAGACTTCTTTGTGGCTTTGCCAACAGGTCAGTCTGAGGCTTAACCCTATAGCCACTCCCTACAGCTATTATTTTAAAAATATTGGCATAACACAAAGGTTAAAAATTGTTGCATTTATCAATGGTTTCATCAATTAACTGATCATCATAGAATCAAAAATTGCTATAGCTGATCTGATAGAAGAGCCTGAATTCAATGTCAAGGAAACTGGTATATAACAAGATATGTCAGCCTTTAGTACCAAAATGACTTTTCCACATTAAAAACATTGCCCCCACAAAGGAGAAACTAAGAAAAATGCTGAAGTATTCAAATGGACACTATTGGTTAAGACCATAGAGATCAATATTAAACATGTGTGTTCCGGTCAGAGTTACTGCTGATGTAGGGCTGAGATATCCCTCAGATACTTGGATTCAGTTTAACAGACTTTTAAGGCCCTAGTAAACCAATACAACGGGAGCAGCAGAGGAAGTGGAAAATTTGGAAGTTAAAGTCTGTCTGGGAGGCTTCGCTCTGAGTCACATCCATTGCCAACAGCCCTGCCAAGGTGCTTGGAGATGGGAGAAGAAAGGTGGGGTAGGTAGGGTGGGAAGGCTGTGTATGAGCCAAAGATTACTGGTCAAAGGGGTTGTCTTTGACCTTTGAAAAACTCCAACTTTGAAATAGGGCTTACGGCGAGCATTGAGGTTACAGCATCATGTTGACACCTTGGCTCACGTCACAAATGAAAGCCATTTCCTGCACAAAGAATGTCAAGCCCAGATTTAGAACTGAGACATAGCAAAGCTGATGCCCAGACATCTAGGCAGTTCATTAAAAAACCCAGACAACTGGATGCCGCGAGAATGGGGTCATCAAACTAATGATGTGGCACCTGCTGGCAAATAAAAAACAATGATCTGGACATTTTTATTTTTACCTGTGGATGGTTAGTATCCAAGACATAGTCCCAGGGGATCGTGTAGTGTGTGGTTAGCAACACTGGCTTAGGGATGAACTTGCGTTCTGAGCCCAGAGCTGTCTTACACTTGCTGGAATCTTGAACAAGTTTCAAACTCTCTGAGCCTTAATTTCCTTCTCTGTAGAGAAAAGAATTCGGTTATTTTTATTTCTGTATATTGGGGTATAGAATAAGAAAATAGTAGGCACTTACTTATAGGGTTGCATGAGGATTAAGTACAATGAAGTCTGTAGCACTTCCAAGAGCATCTGGTCCATAGGAAGTGGTCAAGGGATGGTGGCCGTGTGGATGGCATTGTGGTGTAACTAATGAAGTCCATGCAGGACCACCTACGAGAAGTAAGTCTTTAGGTGGGATCTTGCTATTTTGTGGTTTCCAGTCCCTCAGAGTTTTGTTTTGTTTAATTCTATTTCCTCCGAAAATGTTGGGATAATGGCAATGCTCAATGTCCCTCCTCTTCTCAGCGGGCTTTTAGCTTTAGTTGTACCTGCTGTTCTCTGAATACACCACAGACGTTCAAGACACTGCCTTGGCCCAGGCTTTGCGGGGGACACCATACCAAGAGTCAGAGTCTCTGAATCTTCCTTAAAGTCACTGTCTCCAACACACACACTGCACCCTGCACCCTCCCCAGGCAAAGTGTAATGTGTTTCTGTGTTCTCTGTCTTATATTTTGCTGGTCTCCATCATAGCAGTTATTATACTAATCCCTCCACTGCCCACTCCTCCCCACCCATATATTGTGCGAGGGCAGTGACCAGTGTCTTTCATGGCCTCCATCACATAAAAGGTTCTCAATGTTGAATCATAATGGAGGGAATACATGATGGCTGGCCAGGGTAGGAGGTAGGACATCTTCCCCCAACCCCAGCATGCTTTTCCTTAAATCTCCCCAAGTCCTTAGAAAGAAAACAGATCATTGAATGTTTGGTTCCTTGGTCTAACGCAGGCATTGGAAGTGCATGGATGAGCTGGGAAACCTATATGCTCCACAGTCACATGCCTGGGTTCAGATCCCAGCTCTGTGTCTAGTTAACTGTGTGACTTTAGACTCATATCCTCTGTGCCTCAGTGTTCTCCTCTATAAAGTGGGATAACAGTAACTCCTCCCTCATGAGGTTGTAAGGTGTAAATGGAAACCTATGGGTAAGATGATTCCTTGTAGATACGATCTTACGAATTTTGGGTTAAGAAGCCTTTAAATTCTTAGTAGACACAACTCTTCCTTCTACTCACCCCATTCCCATCTGTCTCTGTCTCGATAGTACTTCTATCTAACATTGCCTTTTTTAGTCTACTGGTTTCTTGTTCTCCACTGGCCCTGCTCGCTCCACGAAGAAAATGATTGGACAGCATTATTTCGCAGCTGACCAGCATCTTAGAGATTTAATAAATACTGAACAAAAGATTGGATGAATGACAACCAGCAGAGACAGGGTTTGCACTGAGCCTGGCTGTCATTCCCAGCTGTGTCTCATTCCTCCCTGGTTGGAAGAGGCACATTTCCCCTAATGACAGCAGGGCTAACCAACAGTAGCAGCGAGAGGTTAAGACTGTGGCTGGCCAACCTCACACTAGCCCTTTTAGATTTTATAATTACCCCGGAGGGGAAAGAGACTAGCAGGAGGTGAGTCCCCAGGGAAGGGATGTGAGAATAGATGGGACACAGACTTGTAATAAACAAAAGAGGAGGTGTTGGAAGGGATAACAAAAGATGATGAGGTGGCGGGGTTGCCATGGAAACACTGCTTGGTGCATGGACCAGAAGATAAGCTGCTTCCAAGTGAATTTCAACTTTGCAGCTTGAAAGATGCTCTCCCCCTGGGACCTGACCGTGGGTTGGCAGATAAGCCGCCAAGAAGTAGAGATCTGGTCCCAGCAGCTTCCTAGGAGCTGGAGATCTACCAGACAAATGTTTGTGGGAAGCATAAAGGACTTGATTAAGAGATGGGGAGTCTGTGCCTGTGAGCAGAGGACATTTCTGCATCTACCCAAATTTTCTCAAACCGACCATCCTCATCTGAGCCTCTGGGAGTGCCCGCATCATGGTCATGCTAAGAGCTTCTTAGACATGCAGATTCCTCAGGCTCCACCTAAAACCTCTGAATCAAACCCTAAGGGAGTTGCTCTGGGAATCTGAATTTTACATTTTCCCAGGTGAAACTTATATTAAATATGGGCACCAGTGTTTACAAGCCTGTTCCTCTGTCTGAAGGTGGGTGGAGGGCAGGCAGAATAAGAGGTGGTAGGCCAGGCAGTGACCTAGGCATCAGTTTGTGGCACAAAATCATGGGTGAGTGGTAAAGTATGACTAGAAATGTGAGGAGGTAGGTAAAGGGGCTGGAGACACAACAGAGTGGCTCAACATAGGGTTCTGGAGTGAGTCAGCCTGGATTTGAATCAAACCTTTACTGGCAGCGTGCCCTCATCTGTAAAATGGGATTGATCGTGGCAGCACTCCCTGATAGGGTTATTATGAGGATCCATCGAATTCATATCCGAACAGTGTAGAACACAGGTGGACAGAACCACAAGGTAGAAGAGGTTGGGACTCTGAGTTGAAGAAAAACCAGCAGACTCTTCAGACTGTGAGAAATCAGCTTTTGTATTCAGGTACTAAGGTTTAGGGATTGTTTGTTACATAGCATTGGCCTTTCCTGACTGATGCAAGGCTGTTAACTGTGAGGATACTAGCAGTTGTGGGCATGTGCGAGGATACCCTACAGAGGGAAAGGGCAGAGGGAGTATGTTGGTTAAGCGCATCTATGTCTATGGCTGCACCACAAATTTTCTCTAGAAGAGTTATCTATATGATTGGAAGGAAAACTTGGATAGAGAGTAGTTCCCACGCAGACTCGGCATGTAGGAGTTGATCTTTCCGTGGAGGCAAAATTGCTTTTCTTCCATTCACTTCTAGCTTCACTTACCACATATTGGCCAACACAGGGAGAGAGAGTCCTGCTTGTCCATTAGGGGAGAATGGGGGCAGGGATAGCAGAGGGATTGTGGTGCCAGCTAGTGTCCTGTGAATATCCTAAGTCACAAAATAAACAGGGGACACTTTTCACGCTAAGTCTTACGAAGTCAAATACGAAACGTCACGTGAATTTTAAGACAGAACTAGAAATTTCAAGAAAAATTCCCAACTGCTCCTGAAGACCTCTCGTTCCCTGGAATAAACATCCCCATTTTACAGATGAAGTAACTGGGGACACAGATTAATTAGTCAGATCAAAGATTTAAGTAGCAAGTATTTGGACTCAAGCCCAGCTTGCACACTGACCACCACGTTCTACTTCAAACTCCTGTACACACGTCAGTGTGTGTACTGACCAGTATTAGAGCCCAGAGTGACGGGTGGCGGGTACCTCTTCCCTGGCCCAGCTCCCCATGAGGGCTTCACCATGCTGAGCTGCAGACCCCAGCTGCAATGGCCCATGTTTGGCATCATTCAAATACTCTATGTCCATCTCTTCCTTCTCCTTTTTAAAGTTCAAGTATAAGGGGAAATGCCATCAGTCCCCTTTTCGAGTTGAGCCTGCTTCCCCCTTCCTGGGACTTCCTGGGATACTTTAAGATGGAGCTCCAACGTGAAAACCCAAATCAATAAACGGTCCTTACATGAACAAAGTACTCATGTCACAAAAGGGGTCGCCTCACATCTCTGTGAAGTTAAATGTTTGTTTCCAGTTCATTAATTACATAATTAATTTCTCCTTTCCCAACATAAGCCTCATAGGGAAAGACAGCATCTGTCTTGTCACTTCTGTTTCCCTAACATTTAGCGCAGGATCTGGCCTATACCGGGGCTTAATAAATATTTGTTCAGTAAATGAAGGTTTGCCCTCCCCCACCCCATGCCATTAGTCTTAACGTAGCCTGGATTACAGGAAAGCTGAGCCTGCCAGAGGCCTCTATACAGGGCTGTGGGAGGAAGTGGAGGGCCCAGGGTGTTCCTGAACCAGCCACCAGTTGGTATAAAGGGGTGACTCCTGGCCCGGGGAGGTGTCATCTTCCAAAGGCCACTGAAGACACTCTTGGGCGGGGTAGTGAGGAGGAAGGGAAGAGAGTTCCGTGTTTGGCTTCCAGCTTGAAGTGGTCAGGTCCCCCCTGCCCTCCAATCAGTTTTGACTCAACACATCTGGGTGACCCTGGGGCCCACGCAGCATGTCCCTGCATACCTCACACCTCCATAGCCACTGAGAAGCCCCAGGGCAGGGGCTGGGTGTGACAGTGAGGCTGTGCCCTCTTGAAGTTTCTGGAGTCCATGCAGAGCTGGCTATGGTGAGGAGGAAGGAGTGGTCCAAGGCCCAGAGACATATAGACAGGGCGAATCCAAGGAGACACATGGAGAGTCTGGTGCCCCATTCGAGGGCGTTCCTCCAGCTCTGTGCCTGCAATGCCATGCACGGCGGGACATTCACTAACGGTTGAATGCCTGGGAGCCTTCCCTGATCCAACCAGCGTCTGTTCCCAGGCCATCTTCCCCGGGTTCCTGGGACATTCAGAGAGAGAATCCCCACTCCAAATCCTGCCATGGCTGCATCGCTGTGTGAGGCACAGGTCCTCCCATGGGGTCTGTCCCCTGCCTGCCTCTTTCCTCTCCATCTATAGTCCTTCCCGAGGCTCCCTCCCTCAACTCCCAAACCTCTTTTCTGCTTCTTGGGCACTGAAGTTTCAGCTCTTTAGGTGGAAACATAGATGCATTTGAATGATGTGGTAGAACCAGGGTTTAGAAATACAATACATAGAATTGTACAAGAGAACAAGATCAGTAATCAGCTGCTGTTCTCACTGCTTCAAGAGGCTCATGCGCTCAGCCAGTCCAGGGCTATAAGTCACTCTCCACCAAGGGCAGTCATTACCCACAGGACCTTACCACGACAGGGCAAGGATAAACAGCGAATGAGGATGCCTTTGGCTGGATGCAGAGAGGTTTGGGGTTGGGAGGGGGTGGTACCTGACCCTAGGCAGAAGTTCTCGACACCAGAGTCATGACCCCCTGTGATACTTGTTAAAAATGCAGCGCATCAGTTTAGGGTGCTCTTGGCAGCAAGTCTCAAAGCCCCCATTCAAGCCAGCTTAAACAGAGAGAAAACAAAGAAGCAAGTGGCACAGAGGGCAGCAGAGGAAGGACTACCTAAGACAGGCCCAGCTAGCACCTAGGGACTGAGCCATAGGATGGGTGGCGGAGGGATGAATGAACAGGGCTGACACCTCAGTGGGCCCTGGCTTGACGGATGTTGTAGAGTCAGGTGGCCTAGGAGATGATGTTTTGCTTCCCAGGTCACATTCCTCAGAGCAGAAGGGAACCCCAGCCCCCCCTCTGCCTCCCACGAGAGGCCAGGTCATCACTACCCCTCCCGTGAGTAGAAATCAGGCAGGAGATCTTCTGGAAGACTAACCAGAGTGGTTTGTTCGCAGTTCAACATCCAAAAGTCCACAGAGCCCGTGCAGCCCCGAGCCCTCCTCAAGTTCCCAGACATTTACGGCCCCAGGCCATCTGTGACAGCCCCGGAGGTTATCAACTACGCAGACTACTCGCTGAGGACCACAGAGGAGCCTGCTGCATCCGCCAGCCCCCAGGCCCCGAATGACAGCCGCCTCAAGAGGCAGGTCACGGAGGAGCTGTTCATCCTTCCTCAGAATGGTAGGGGTCTTCTGCACTCACTGCTCCGTGAGCGACCCTCAGGGGGGTGTCAGGTGGACGCTAGGTATGGCCAGCTGCAGTGCCTGTGACCCTGGGCAAGCAGGTGGGCACAGGACCTCAGGATTACAGTCCTTTATTCCTGGTGACACATTGCCACATTGCTTCTCCCCAAAGCCCCTAGCATTTCACTGGGAAATGGCAATTTCCTTTCAAGTCATATATACAACTATTGAGAGAGGGGTTAAAGAGTCATGGTTAAAGCCATGGGTTCAGAGTCATGGGTCAAATTCTCTGCCCTTTCATACACTTGTGTGGCCTTGGTGACATTGCCAAATTCTTTGGGCCTCAGTTTCCTTGCCTCTAAAGTGGGTTCATACTATTGCCCACTCAGTAAAGTTGTGAAGTATAAATAAAACAATGCATATAAAGTGCTTAGCTCAGGGCCTGGCACTAGGAGGTCATATAAATATGTTGTTGTTGCTATTGTTTCTATTTTACTCATCAACATCAACATCAAGAATGCAACTCCTTTAGGTGACATGCTGCGTTGGGCACTGGGGCAGGTGTGCGAAGCAGCACACAGATAACCCAAAGGAGCACACAGGCCTTTATAAGGAGGTGACAGCTACAGCTGGGAGAAGGGATTGTGCGGCTTGGGGTTTTGTTTAGGTGGTTGGAGGTGGAGACAGTAGAAGCAGAAGCAGCACAACTAGCTTTGTCATTGACACCCCCCCACTCCTAACACATGTCCTGGCCTGGCTCCAGCACCCCTCCAGCCTGGTTCAGAACCACAGTGACCAGCCTGGCATTTCCGGGAGAACGAATGCCCGGAGTGCCCATGGCGCGAATGAGTCCTGGCTGGCTTTTAGCTTCCAGGTTTGCCAGCCCGCATCTTAAATATGCCCATGAAGACCTGAGAGCCGAAGGTTGGGAGGAAAACCATTTGCTTGAGGAGCCTTGGGGGTGCTAATTATAATCATAATCACGACGGGCTCCCTTTTCTGGGGAGCCCCAGATTGCTCAAAGCTCCGATAAAGCCAGGATTGGACACTCTCCACCAAGGAAAGCAGGAGAGCAAATCAGAGTCTAGAACTTCGAAGTATTCAAAACACATGAGTTTGTCTTCTCCTTTGCATATTTCCTCATTCATTTCCGAATCCCATAAGGCAACAACCAAGTTCTGATTCCACAGAAATCTGTCAAGAGTTGGTTGGCCCAGAGCGGGAGGGGGATGCCAGATCCCTCAGACATGGTGCCCGTGATGTGCTGGAGGTGTCTACTCCCATGGGCCACAGTCCTCGTCATCTCCGTGTAGAGCTCAAAGTCCCCATTTCTTTTTCAGTTTTAATTTGTGTTGGTTTCAGGTGTACAGCTCAAAGTCTCAACTTCTGAAGCAGAATCCACTCCTGCTCCTCCAAGTGATACTGGCTTTGGTTTGGTTTTTATTTTGAAGGCCGAGGTGGGCTGAGGGTTGAGAGCTCTGGGTGCCCCACAAGCCCCCTTTGACCCTGACCTTGCTGTGGTTAACCTTGTGGTGCCCTCGGAAGCCAGCGGGTCCGGTGTGCATGTGTATCTCCCTTTACATGTTGCTCGCATCCTAGCCAATCTGTTTCCTGTTTAGATGCACCAGGTACAGTTTTCACTACTTGCAGGAACCCGATAATGAACCACTTTAGAAATTAAATACCCCTTTATATTTATGCCCTCTAAATTAGTTCTGAAAATAATTTTTAAATTCCAATTTGCTTAAAGTGGAGTTTGCGGCAGCTGCTGGATCCTTTCCTTCCTGTATTATGTTTGAATAGCGAGAGTCTTCCAGATGTTTGGCTCCTATTCAAGTGCGGGGCAGAGTGAGAAGTAGTTCCGGTTTTAGGAACTTCTGAATTAAAGATAAGGTCATTCATTCATTCAGCAAGTGCTTATTGAAGATGCATAATAATCAAGTCCGCTACCCCTGACCTTGCCCCAGCATCTCCTCCTGACTCATTCTTTGATGTTTATGTCCAGCCATGAACGACTGGGGAGCAGAGCCTGCACCCTGTGGGAGAGGTGGAGCCAGAGATGGCTTGGGGATGGTTCGCCTGAAACAGGGTGACCAGAACCACACAGGCTGTGATAGTTTTTCTTACCAAAAGCTCGCCATGGGTCAAGCCTTGGACTAGGTACTTTCCCCACTTTATTTCATTTAATCCCACAGTAGCTCTAAGAAGAAGGAACTATTATCATTCTCTTGGAAAGATGGGGAAACTGAGGTCCGAAGAAATCAAGCAACTTGTTCAAGGTCATATGAGTGTTAACAGCTCATGTCTGATCACTGGGCTGTGATGGTCTCTTGAAGTGCAAGGCCCAGGAACACAGGTGCTGCCACCATGATTTTGCACCTGCCGAGAAGCTTTGGGTTTGGGTTGGTGGCAGAGGTGGCAGAGATGGGAAAGGTGTGATCGGGAAGAGAGGACCCCAGCGTGGGTGGCAGGGACGGCTTTACCTTCTTAACAGGTGTGGTGGAGGATGTCTGTGTCATGGAGACCTGGAACCCAGAGAAGGCTGCCAGCTGGAACCAAGCCCCCAAGCTCCACTACTGCCTGCAGTATGACCAGCAGAAGGCGGAGCTATTCGTGACTTGCCTGGAAGGTAAGCTCTCAGTTGGCGTTCAGGGACTTCTATGGTAAGGTGACCAGACGTCCCGCTTTTGGCAGGACAGTCCCGATTTTTAACAGTTTGTCCCGCGTCCTGCGGTGTTTTAAAGAAGTCCTGATTACTCTTTGTAATATTTCAAGTAATAATAAAAAGAAAGAAAGAAAAAGAAAGCCCTCCTCCCCCTCCCCCCAGTCAATGGTGTACCGCTTTAAATCTGGTCACCTTATTCTATGGGTCTGTCTCCCTGGAGGAGCTGCACGGGGTGGGGTGGGGGTGGGGGATGAGAGCACCCACAGCTGGGGGCTGGTGCTAGATTAGCACTCTGTAGCAAGCAGACCCTGAAGCACGTGATGCTCAGACACACGGGTTTTTCTGTCTCTCCGAAGTGTCAGTCCAAAGTGGGGGTACCTGGTGGGCAGACATCTTTCCTCCAAATGGTGACTCAGGGACCAGGCTGCTTCCATCTGTGGCTTCGTAATCTTCTTGGGCCTCCTTGTCATCTGTATCCAGCAGGTGGAAGGAGGGGGAGAGGGATTCATCACGCCTCACATCCTTTTGACTGGAATCAGTCACATGGTCACTGACTGCAAAGGAGGCTGGGAAATGTGGCCCAATGAGTGCCCAGCAAAAAGAAGTGGGGTTTCGATGAACAGCAGGCCATCTGTACCCGGGGTGCCTTTGACATGGGACAGGGCTTTGTGCTGGACACAGAGCGGGTTCTGAATGGTCAGTATTCCTAGCATCAGGTGGTCTTTCCTAGAGGGTCAGGTTGTCTCTGGTCTCTCTACCCTGACAATTCAGGTTACTATCAGCAAACAAAGAGAAAACTTTGCAGAAGAATCAGGGGTAACAACGGGCTGCTCCATGGCTCCTGGGAGCAGGGGCTAGAAACATTGGATTTTTGTATTTAATTTAATTTTTTGAGGGAGTATCTCTCCTTTTTATTTTTAAAGGATTTTTAGCATTTTTATGTACTTTACTCCATTTGGTCTTCACAGTGCTACCATTTTGCACATTAGGAAACTGAGGTGTAGCAACATCAGGTGACTTGTCTGAGGTCACTCCAACTATTGGTGCCAGAGCCAGGGTTGCACCCAATCCCCTTGAAGCTCAGGGGGGAAGTTCTTTCTATCAGGACACATGGCCTTGGTTCTCCTCTTCCTGGGGAACACCAGCTACGGTGTCTCGTGCTATCATTCGGAACCAGGCGTAGAAGCAGCACAGGTACACGTTTCCTCATGGCGAAGCATTGAAAACACCAAGGTTCAGAATATAAAACAACATCCTCAGCGATTCACTTCACAAGTGGCTGTGTGACAAACATCCAAAGCACAGGACAAACACTGATAAAGCCTCACCTCAAGCAAATCTCAGGCTTGTGAGGTGGGAAGGGCTCTGGGAGTCTTGTCTCTGTTCTCCAAGGAAGACCAGCACTGCTGACCTTGGCCCCTCGGGGGAGAGAGCTCTCTCTCAAGGTCTTTCTGAGAGGTGATTCTAGGAAGCCAAGGAGGTCAGCCCTGGGCTTTCTCCACACCCTGAGGTCATGGCCTTTAAGGCAATAGGGCCATGCTTCTCCCCTCCCTGGGTTCTCAAGAAGTTCCGTGTCTGTGTTGCTTTGTCCTTGGCTGCAGCTGTGACCAGTGACCACGACGGAGGCTGTGACTGCTATGTCCAAGGCAGCGTAGCCAACAGGACAGGCTCTGTGGAGGCCCAGACGGACCTGAAAAAGCGGGAGCTGCACACCACCTGGGAGGAAGGCCTGGTGCTCCCCCTGGCCGAGGAGGAGCTCCCCACAGCGACCCTGACGCTGACCCTGAGGACCTGTGACCGCTTCTCCCGCCACAGTGTGGCTGGGGAGCTTCGCCTGGGCCTGGATGGGGTGTCCGTACCTCTGGGGGCCGCCCAGTGGGGGGAGCTGAAGACTTCAATTAAGGTAGGGTTACCTCTCCCCAGGAGAGAGAAAACCAGTTAGTGGAGCATGGTATGGCAGGACTGGGCCAGCGCTCATGCTCATGGTGTGTGTGTGCATGTATGTGTGCGTGTATGTGTGTGTGTGTGTGTGTGTGTAAGGAAGACTGGAATGTTAAACAGTGAGCTGGAGCAGAACCACAGCCCAGGATTTGGGATTCCTGGTGTCTAGTTTTGCTTCTAGCCACGCAAAGACCTGCACTGCCATCGTGTTGTGAGTGTATTGGTTCTGGTGCTGGCGGTATTATCCTCATTTACATTCATTTCTCATTCCTGTGCTCCTACTATGTGCCTGGCACTGCAGGGAAGAGGAGCAGCGGGTGGTGCTGTGACTCCCCGGGTGCAGACAAGGGGACTGAGGCTCAGAGCAGCTCTGTCACCCATGCGGGGTCGCCATCTGGGACACGGCGAGCTCTGCTGTGCGGCCAGATTGCTCTGGCTGTAAGTCTCACGCTGTTCCCTCACCACACGCATGGGAGCGCCAGGAGCAGGCACCTTTCCTGGTGGATCCTGCCACAGTGGGGAGTGCACTCTCACTCACACCTGCTCCCATCTGTCATCTCTTCTTTGCCTTATTTTCTCCTAAGGTTCAGAAAATTGATAAACCTTGACAGCCATCCTCAGCTGGAACTGGGCTGCTGCAAAGCACACTCTCTAGCTAGTGTGTGGTTTGGGATTTGTGTGGAGTCGGAGCTGGGGGCCCTGGGAGGAAGAACCAACACTTTGGCTTATTTATCTGGTAAACTAGCTTTCTCCAGGGATGCCTCCTGTCCCCGGAGACTTTGCTGCCACCCCAAAAGGGCTGAGCTCCAGCCTATACAGGCAAAGTCTCAGGCACCAGAGCCGCTTCTGTCCTTCCCCCGGAAGAGTAAGTCACTCATTCATTCCACAAATACCTTCCTGGATTTCTACCATGTGCCAGGAACATTGCCAGGAGCTAAGGACACAGCAGTAGTTAGACAAAGCCCTGCCTGTATGGCTCATTCACTCTAGTAATCGTCACACACGTAACTGTCATTGTTGCACAAATATACTCTCACACACATTTGGCAGGCTGACCTGTTTCCTGCACACGTGAGCAATCTCAGAGGGCAGCCTGGAGTCGGCGGTAAGGGGTCACTTCGTGTGTGTGGCAGGAGAGAGTCCTGGTCCCAGCTGGAGGGTGTGTGTGAACAGGTGGGCAAAGCCTTCAGTCACTGCAGCCCAGAAGGTGCCAGCGGTGCCCCAGTTCTCACCGGAAGACACTCAGCCAAAAGTGGCATATGCGTCACCAGGGACCAAACAGTGACCCACTCCAAGGGCGGTGTGAATGATTCATTGAGAGCTCAAGAGAAAGATGGGCGCGAGGGGGCAGGGAAAGCCAGGGAGGGGATGGAGGAAAGAAGAGGGTTACAGGCATACCTCGTTTCACTGAGCTTCGCTTTATCGTACTCCACAGATGTTGCATTTGTTACAAATTGAAGGCAAGACCCTCCACCTGCAGAAAGATCATGACTCCCTTTATGGCAATACTCACTTCATTGCGGTGGTCTGGAACCGAACCTGCTATATCTCCCGTGATGCCTGTATTTTTGTCAGCAGGCACTTAAAGCAGCAGAGCTGAGGGTCTGGCTGTGGTGCAGCCAGCTGGACTTGTCTGGGACTCTCGGCACCTACACAAGGTGTCAGCCCTTCGTGAGCTGCCAGGCCCAGCTCCTTTCATCTGGGCTCCGGGGAGTGGAGTGCTCAGGCCTGGCCACCCCGTGGCTACCTCCCAGGCCAACCATGGACTTCCAATGAGTGCCCTTGGATCAGCAGGCTGGTGCCCACCCAGCTCTGCTGCCATC
Organism: Murina feae; assembly: GCA_004026665.1. NCBI lineage: Eukaryota > Metazoa > Chordata > Mammalia > Chiroptera > Vespertilionidae > Murina > Murina feae. The sequence goes on along the minus strand of PVJC01003738.1, from coordinate 43,480 downwards.
CCTCTGGGTGCCTGGACAAGGCCCTGGGCCTCAGTTGCCTCACTGTGAAATGAGAGTATGGGGCAGACTCCAAGAATGCTGGAGAGCAGTGGGGTTAGGACTTGGGCTTTGCGGTCAGACCAGAGACCTCTGTGAAAGGCTCAGTTTTGCTTCTTGCTGGCTACAAGGCGTCAAGCAGTGACATGCTTTTTCTGAGCATCAGGATCTTATACCTAAAATGGGAACCGCTCTTAGACTTGTTGCCAAGATTAAATGGGATGTCTCACCCTTCTTTCTCACGAGTGTTTATTGTGGCAACTGGGTGCTGGGAATGGCTTTGTGGCGCTTACAGCCTAGTGTGACAGCTAACGTAATTACACCGGGCACATAGTAAGTGTTTACTTAATGTTAGCTGCTATGATTCATGACACTGCCCAAGTTCCTGGCAGCTCCCAAATCATACCATCGTATGGCTAGTCACTTGTGGCAAGTTGAATGGTTGGGGTCATACTGAAGGCAGGTTTCCTGGATGAGAGGTGTGACTCAGGCCGAGGCTGGCCAGCTGCTCCAACCAGCCTCACTCACAAAGCCCAGACTGGCCCCCAGCCATCCAGAAACACTGTTCCCACTTAATCTCAAGTAGTGATGGGCGTTCCTTAGTAACTCACGGTGCTAAGCAAACAGGTCTGCAGTGCTGAGTGGCAGGCACTGTCCTAAGCCATTGCATATGAACCCCGTTAACTTCTACAGCCCCCCTAGTTGGTGTTATTATTCCCATTTTACAGATGAGGAAAGGGAGGCTTGGAAAAGTTAAGTGACTCGCCCGATGTCATAGTAGTAAATTGTAGGGCTGGAACTCAGACCCACATCATCTGGTTCTAGAGTCTATGCCAGTGGTTCCTAATGTGGGGCACAAGCTCCACAGGGGGGCACTTTGATTTTTAAGGGGGAGGGGCAATTGGAGAATGAGTGATTCACAGTGAATTTTTGGCCTTTCTTATGGTTCTAGGGGCCTCATATACAGTATATAATCATACTGTGACATGTTTATGCATCTCATTCTTCAGCATATGTTTTGAAACTTTATTTGGTATTTTTCATATCACTTCATATTATTATTTTTTAAGCAATTTCTTAGTGATTTCTTCTTTAGTACTTCACCTATCCTTCCGTTCTTTTATTTTTGTCTCTTTCATGGATGCCATGTTCTTTGGAAGCTTGTTTAGAACAAGTTAGTAGCCTTTTAGGCTTCCTCCACGTGAGTAGGAGTTCACTTTTTTAATGATAAGAATTATATGTCACAGCAGGGGAAAGGGCATCAAGATTTGAGAGAAGCTGAGGTGGGACATGGCCAGTAAAAAGTCGGGGACCACTGGTCTGTGCTCGTAGCACGGCCTTTGGGCTGCGACAAACATCCGCCTCCTGGGGGGGGCTCCTTTGATCATTTTTGGTCCCTCCATGGATTTGTTAAAATTCCCGATAAATTCTTGCAGCACTCTCAGGGGAGACACTCTGTGAAGCCGCAGATGGGGGTAGACATTTTGGATGCTTCTTCAGGCCTCCGCACCTCCTGCCGCGCACGGGGATTACAGTCTCTGGTGCATTGCCTAGCATCGTATGCCTGGCTTTTGTTGATGTGGTTGGCCATTGTGTTGACTAAGCAGGGCGCTGCTCAGCATCCGTACATGCTATTATTGCCTCTGCCAGCTCTGTAGGGGCTGGAAGGAATTACCTTTTCAAACAGAGTAATGAATCAAAACTCCCCATGGCCCCGGTCACCGGGTGGGTCAATGTGGTGGTTCTTCACCGTGCTCCCTAGACCCTAGCGTTCTGTAAAGATGCCCTAGGAACTGGGGCAAGGACAGAGAAGGGTGAGAGGGAGTCCTGACCCTCTGCCCAGCCACATCCTGAGTGGCATCCTTTGATCTGTCTCGTCCGTTGGGTTTGAATATAAGGGAATTGGAAAAATCCCATTTTGTGGCAAACGAAACAAACTCTTATTGAAACAGATGCACATATAATCCTTCTGTGCCCCGCTCCCTTCTGCAGAGGTGGAGAAACCAGTGCTGATGGGTAAATGGCTTCTGGGATGCCCGTTGGATACAAATAGTGGGATCCTAGCCTTACCACTCGTTGATGGGGCAGGAGCCGCCCCTAACGGAAGGCATCTCTGACATTCTCTCTCATGTTTCAGGAGCCTTCTGCAGGAGCGGGAGAGGTCCTTCTCTCCATCAGCTACCTCCCGGCGGCCAACCGCCTCCTGGTGGTGCTGATTAAGGCCAAGAACCTCCACTCCAACCAGTCCAAGGAGCTGCTGGGGAAGGGTGAGTGAGGGGTGAGAGGAGGATGTATGCAGAGGGAGGTAACACCGGGAAGACAGTGGGGACAGGGAGGTGGGGGCATGTGGACATCTGTGGAGTTAGCTCAGCTGTGTCCCCTACCCCAAGCTCAAATGAATTTTTAAAGGACACACACTCACTTTTTAAAGTTCATATCCATTTATCCCTCGGCCAATCCCATCTGTCAGAGCCCAGGTATGAGCTCACACTTGCCAGGGACTCCCAACCTTGGAGATCCCCCGAGAGAGGAACCAGTCTTCCTCCTGGGTCACAGGAAGCCAGGGGTCGGGCTGTAGCCATGGAGTGAAGTATCTGGTTATAGAGGAAAGTTGGCCCAGACTTTTTACGACCTGGTTGGGCCCACCTCACAGGCAGTGTTAGCATCCCAGGTTCCCTTCTCCTGTCTCAGCTAGCCATCCCTGTACTCTTCACACCCACCCAGTCTCTTCTCTTTTCTCAGCCTTTGCCAACATGTCACCCCTACACCATCTGGGTGTAGGTGACGGCAGAAGGTGTGTGGGTGCCTGGGCAGAGGCAGCCTGAAGCTTAGGGCATCTGTGCCCCACATACCCAAATAAACATCTCTTCAACATCCTGGAAGCCTCTATTTCTCCTTGTGGATACCTTAGCCCAGCCCCCAGGTCAGGGGGCCAAACAGGTTCTCTTGTCAGAGCAGGAAACATTGCTGGTTACCATATGGTACCTGGACCCGGAGCCAAGTGCTCATGGCAGCATATAATAGATAGATATTTATAGCAGGATACAAATAAAGAAGTGCCACTGCGTTCAGAATCTCTGAGCAAAAGCTCTTGGGTGAATGAAATCGGAAGAATTGGCCTTGCTGACAGATTTCTGAGCCAAAAGGTCAGACATCAATGCCTTCCCCGCATCCCCTGCAGACACTTCTTTGTCTCCCGCTCCCTTTTTATAGCTCCTGTCAGGACAATTACAGCAAAACACCATGTCTCTCAAATATCTGCTGAAATAACAAACTAACCACCCGGGGGTGGTAATTATAGCAATAAATGCAGAGGAGCAATTATTCTCACATTAGCGTTGGGAACCTGGAGTAATGAAAACTTGATCTGGGGCCCGAGCCTTGATGTACTCGAAAGCCTGTTTCCCTGGGGGTGGGGGTGGGGGGCAGTGAGGCAAATTTCCTAGAGGGGCAGCTCTATCGGTACAATGCCCACGGGCCAAGGCAGCCTACCCTCAGCCTCCATGTGCAGTTGGAGTCCTCAAGTAAAACTTGCAAAGGAACAGAGGAGGAGAACTCCTTCAACCAGCAGGTGACCCACTATCTTCATAATAGACAAACATGCTTGGATGGAGAACCAAGGGCATGAAGACATGGGGTGGCTTTGTTTTTCTGGACTGAATTTAAAATCAAGCTGCAGGGTGTCTGAGCCATTGTCCTGGGCCTGGCTTGATGTGGGAGATACAGGCACTTGGAAAGGCTCATGGCAAAGGGTGGTTCCCTGGTTGTCCGCTAGCATGACACAATCATGGCCACCCGATGACCAGCCTTCCATATGATGCTATTGTCCGTTGTCCATACTTGAGCATACATTCTATGAGGCAGGGGCTTTTGCTGTAGTCCCACATCTAGACCAGCGCCCGTCATATGGTGGGCATTGAATAATTGTTGAGTTAATACCTGACCCATGGTGGGGTTGGAGGAATGGCGCGTGAAGAGGGAGTCTCAGTGCAGAGCTTGAACCATCCCTAAGAGAGAGCATTATCCTGGGCCTCACCCCACCCCAGAAACTCACTCTTGACCCTTCTCGCTGACTCTCTTTCCCTTCTGCCCCTGCCCAGATGTCTCTGTCAAGGTGACCTTAAAGCACCAAGCTCGGAAGCTGAAAAAGAAGCAGACAAAACGAGCCAAGCACAAGATCAACCCTGTGTGGAATGAGATGATCATGTTCGAGCTGCCAGATGACCTGCTGCAGGCCTCCAGCGTGGAGCTGGAGGTGCTGGGCCACGAGGAGGAGGGGCAGAGCTGTGTGCTGGGCCACTGCAGCCTGGGGCTGCACGCCTCGGGCTCTGAGCGCAGCCACTGGGAGGAGATGCTCAAAAACCCACGCCGGCAGATTGCCATGTGGCACCAGCTGCACCTGTAGCAGCTTCCCAGGCCACCTCCCTTCTCGGGCACGGCCCTGCCCCTTCCGCCCCAGCTGTCCTCTATGACCTCTTCTTTGTGCCGCATCCTCATCATGACACTCAGAAGACAGACATCTTTGCAAAGACCAGGACCCTGTTCCTCTCTCATCACACCTCCGTGTCTGAACAGTGAGCAGGAGAGGGACAGTCACACTGGGGAATGCATTTTGCTGATCTGTCACAGACGAGACACTTAGCAAATACAGCCCATGTGTGGGTTTTGCGGGGTGGGCATGTGAGTCCAGATGCAGAGAAAGCTGAGTTTGGGGAATAATGGGTACGAAGAATGTGTCTTCTTTAGAAAAGTGAGCATTTCAAAAATGATGAAGAAAACAAAAGTATCCTGAATTAGAGATTGTTAGGGTGGGTTGACATTTCGGCCAGCATGCAGTCATGCTCCCGAACCAGGCAGCAGTAACCCAGCAGTTCTCAAACCCACAGTGTGTGAAGAAATCACCAGCAGACTCCCGGACCCACCCTTCCAAACCAGTGTTCCTGGCCGGACCCCAGGAGCCTGCCTTTCAACATGCGTCGGTGGTCTGGATGCAGAGGGTGGAGCACTGTGCTTGGAGGAACCCCTTCTACAACATTCCAGACAGGTTTTCACACCCTCAACACCCTGGGGCAGCCAGTTCCAGCACTGGACGTCTCAACCATCAGTGTGACATTTGGAAGCCTCTAGGTTTTTAATTTAATTATTTTAATTCTTAATATTTTCCATTTGTGCTTTTCAGATCCTGCTTTTGGAATGAATTGGTACTTTTTATTGAATAGCTTTATTGTTTTATCTCAGAATCAGTTCATATTATATTGGGGGGGGGACCTTCCTTGACAGCGTGGGATCCCCCTATTAGTTATTGGGCGCTAGTTGTCACATCCACCAGCATCACCAAAGTGACTCTCCAAGATAGACCCATCGCTTCTAGCCGTCCAGCCACTTCAGGAAGAGTTCAGTTTGGGGCACATACTAATTTAGTCTATTACATCTGGCTCTGTGGAAGTAGAGAAGGAAGATAATTTTAAATAGGAAACAGACTTCTACAAATGTGCCCCCCACTCAGTTTTCAGGGCCTGTTGCTTTAAAATCAGTAAGTAACCAGTAACTAGGTTTCAGATTCCTACCTTACTATTCCAAATAGCTATCCATATCTTTAATTAAATGATGAGCCTTGTGGAGTGAATATACTTGCCCTTGAACCAGGACTCCTGGGTTCTGTTGTTGGCTGTCTACTAAGCAGGACTAATGACATGGCAGCTCTATCTGGGTAAATGATTCGATTGATAGATGAAAGTGAGCTTGAAAGCTGTTGGCACTCTCTGGCTAGAAGCAAACTCTGAAACCACCAGCAGATCATCTTTAAGCTTTAAGTTGGCAGCTGACAATGCCTGGAAAGTGCCAGAACCATCCCAGGCATTTTCAGAACATAAATTCTGCATTTGGACTCCTTAATACTGACATCCAAATTCTGGATCTTCCAGTGTCAGCCTAGTGCTGATCTAAATGAGAATTCTAGACAAGATGGGTTAGGGCTATCCTTCAACCTCAACAAGTCATTCTTGGCCTCCCCCTGAGAATCTGAGTAGGGATCTTATCACCCTTAGTTATCATTTTTCCTTTCTGTACCAAAGTAGAAAATCATTAGAAACAACTTCTACCTACCCTCTGAAAAAACAGAAAAAATATATAATCCCTCTTTATTGAGAAAACCTTTCAGATAACTAGAAATTTTGATCACTAACATTTACCACCTCTTGCCAAGTTTTTTTTAGGCAAAGCATTTGTTATTGATTTCCTATATCATGTTTTACCATGTTTTTGAGATTCCCCTATCCCCCTCACTTTGGTTTCCTTTTTTTTTTTTTTTTTTTGGTTGGCACAGCTAAAAGAACAGAACATTCCCTGTGTAAGCTGATCAGTACTTTCTTCTTGGTAACATCTGCTACTTCAATCTAGAAAAGTCTGAATTCTAGGCTTAAAATCAGGAAATATGGTTCCACTTCCTTACAAATCTGTGTACTTGCCTTATAGTCACACCAAAGGATGCTTGAGATAGATTGGGTAGGGTCTCTGATTCCAGAAACATCAACTCCACCCATGCTCATTCCACCATGAGGAATTCATTTCTTTGGATTTCAGAGGTTTAGTTTTCCAGAGTCTAAACTAAAAGTGCCGCTGATAAGACTCCATTGCCACCACAGAACATCTTGGGTGTCGCTGTCATCTCTCTTAACAGACATGCACAGAAATGAGAGAGATTTTACAGGGGTTTTTGTCTGGTGTGTTTTGACTCCTTGAATAAAGCTGGCATATGGGCCCTACGTACAGTATTTGTTGAGTGAATTAATGAGTAAAGGATGGATAGGGGAATAGACAGAAAAGGGCACAGCAACTGGCATAAGAATCCGAGTCCTAGCTGATTTCTCAATGGCAAAGGCATCAGAAATCCCAGTTGGCCCTGAAATTCATGACACTGAGTATTACCATTCACCTCACAATTTGTAACTCTGTGTAAATGTCATTGATGATAGAAAATATAATTGCTGTGGTTTTCTACCCAAATTTTGTCTTGGTGAGTTTTACATTATTCAGAGATATCAGACTGCCAAATCCGAAAACTTCAGCGCTCTTTGCATCAGCTTACCTAGTACCAGGTACATTTGCAATTTCCTACCACATTAGCATAATTGGGGCTGTGTGAGCGCTTTTGATTTTTTGAAAGGAACACCTGGTCCTTTGCCAGTGAGTGTTGTCTAAGAGGGGCACGAAACAGATAAAAATAAAGAAACCATCTCCAACGGGCTGTTGCCCACACAGGGATCTGGTCCTTTCATAGATATGACGATGAGGACAAAGAATTGGGAGTCCGCCCTCATTAATCTTGGCTCCACTTTTTACATCACATCAATATCTATTTGTTGAGTGCCTATTGGTCAAGATCTTGCACCCGTCTGTCCATTTCAGTTTGGGACATGACTCTTGCTGTGGGTTGAGTGACAAATCACCACATACAGAGAGCAAGATGGGGTAATTCCTTTGGGATGTGAGGAGTCCTGGGTGGCAGGCAGCTATTGCCTAAGCCAAACTGAGGTGAGGACCGTGAAACAGAGATCTGGCCCTTGTGATATGTTTCTGCCGCCCGTGTTTCCTGTTGTCAATGCCAAGTGTGTGTTTGTTTGCAATTAGGAACCGAAGCACAAAAACGATGCATGAGACATTGTAGTCATATGTCTGGTGTCACACTTCGAAGCAAAAACCTTTCAGTGGTAAATAAATAATTTCCAACCGGGTTAACTACTTACTGTTTTCTTCTTTTCACTTAACATTTTAGACATGTAAAATGCAGAAGTGATCATTGGATAAACACTCATGAACCACTGCCAGGCCTTATAAAACTTGACAGATATAGTTGAAGTGTCTTTAGCCCTTTACTGAGGAGACCACCATCCTGAATTTATTTCTTACCACAGGCATTTCTTTATCCCTTTACTGCATGCACATGTAAACCCTGGGTGCCATAGAGTATTTTTATGTGTTTTAAAACTTAATTTAAATTTCATCACACTGTTCTTACTTCACATTAAAATTTTGAGCTTTATCCATGCAGACTTATGTAGCTCTGGTTCAGTTCATTTTTTGTCGCTGTATAATATTCCATTGTATGGATATACCACCATCCCAGTCTGTTGTTGATATACACTTAAAGGTTTCCTTTTCCCTTCCTTCCTTCCTCCCTCCCTTCCTTCCTTCCTTCCTTCCTTCCTTCCTTCCTTCCTTCCTTCCTTCCTTCCTTCCTTCCTTCTCTCACTCCCTCCCTCCCTTCTTTCCTTTCTCTCCCTCCTCCCCTCTCTCTCTTTCTCTCCCTCTCCTCCTCTCACCTTTACTTTGCTGTTACAAAACCGCTATGAATGTGCAGTGTCACCTGAGGCTCTTCTCATTTTCTTAATTGCTAATGGAGCTGGTAGTAATTTTCCATCCAAGAGTTTCTATTTTCTGGAACCACTGCAGGAGCTCAGATCCCTAGCATCTGTTGTCTCCCTCCTGGGTTAGATGCCTGTGCAAGCTTCTCTCAGATATCTCCCTGGGAGTGAGTAGAATGGTTGGATCATAGATTGTTCTCTGTGTGTGCGCGTGCCTGCGTGCACCTTGGTGGACTTGCTTGAGCATCGAACCAAAGGGACTACATACAAGTAGGCATGCAAGTGCTCTGGGGGCTCTGACTTCCTTGTTGAGAAAAGTCCGTTGAAGACTAGAGACTGCTCTTTCTCTAATCTCCCAAAGCAGAAGCTCTGCAAGAGTCAGTGCGGCAACCAGTGGTACCTCTGTACTCCGGACGGTGGGCAGGGACAAGGGGACTCCTTGAGCCCTGCCTCCTAGGCCCTCCTGGTGGCTGCTGCAGCCCTGGTGTATAGAGAAAGGGGCTCTGGCCTTAAGCCAGGGGCAGGGCCTGGGTTTTAAAATCAGTAGGAAATTAGCCAGGTCACATTGTAATTAAAACTACTGGTTCTTAAAAAGGATCCGTAAAGGAAGCCAGGAGATGTTTTCACTTTCCAAGTCTGTGCATATAACTCCTTATTTTATATTACATACATACCACATTTTCATGACAACCAGGATTTTTATTTTCATAAGAAAATCAGAGGCGTCAGCTTTATCCTGCACAGCCAAGTATTATATAAACTATGTTTCATAGGTAACTATGCATATGGCCCATCACAGCCCCAAACTAATATTTGAGAGTCTGGACTTACAGAAAGGAGAAATGGGAGAGGGAAGTAGATTCATTAATCACTTTATACAAGGCTTTCCACTGCATTGCCTTAAATACGCTCCGCTCCGGTGCATGAACGGAGTCAGGAGCACTGCATTGAGGAGCTGAGCACCCGCAGCCCGGCCTGGCTCTGTCACAGGCCGCCTTCATGGCCCTGGGCGAGCCAACTTGCCTCTGGACGTCACTTTCCACATCAGTGAAATGAATTTGGATCAAATGATCACTCAGTTCCCTTCTAGATTTAAGTTTTCACATTTTGTGATTCTGTAGTCTAGACTTTTCACACATATTTTGGCCTCCAATCTTGTGCATAAAACAATTTAAACCCACATACATGTGCACCTGCCCCATGTTGGCAATTCTCCCTGGCATCTTCTGAAGTCCTCTGGCAGCCACCCACCCCTCCACACAACATGCAATGTCACTGGAGCCTCTGAGTCAGTCTCTTCTCATTTCCTTAATTGCTAGTGGTGGTAATTTTCCACCCAAGAGTTTCTTTCTAGAGCCAATTGGAAGCACCACCATTGTAAGAGCTCAGATCCCCAGCATCGTTCTGACTCCCTTCCTGGGCAGATGCCAGGCAAGGAGAGCCACAGAATGAAGCTGTGGATGGATTTAGAGGGGTGGGTAGAACTGCCCCTGTGCTCCTTCCTTCATCTCCTGCAGGTGAGCCAGCACAGATGGTCCGTGATGGGACCATCGGCAGCTTCCCCAAGCCAGAGATGGAGGCAGGTGCCTACCTGGGAGGAGGTGGGAGAAAGCCCGTCTTGCAGGCTGGAAGCCAGACATTGCCATGGAAACAGGCCCTGTGGTGGCTGCCATGTGATCAGGGCCCCCTGTGGGGGCTGGTCCTCAGCCAGGTGTGATCTCCTGTCAAGGCAGCCTAGGCTGGAGCATGGCTTCCCTTCCCGGTGTCCCAGGGCATCCCGTTGACAAGTGGGTGATGGCGGAAATCTTATTTCAGAAACCCAGGGACACCAACCAGGGACAAACAAGGAGAAACCTGTCTTCCCGGCCAAAACAAACAAACCAACAAAACCTCTACGCAGTCTCTTCCCCCCCCCCCCCCCCGCCCCCCAGAGCCAGGTGACTGAGCTGTTAAAGCAGAAACAGGTACCCGAGCATCTCTCTCTGGGTTGGGAAGGAACAGGTGTTCTCCATTCAGCGGAGATGTCCATGCTGGCTGCCAGAATAGGTATTAGAGGCTCTGTGATAAAGTCAAGGGCAAGCCCTCACGGAGGGTAGCAGGAATTCTATGGGAAAGGAAAGCCATCACTTCTCAGCACCTACTGCATCCTGACCTAAGAGGTAACAACAACGATGATAATGAGAAACAGCGTGTATTACCCACTGCTGTGCTCAGTACTAAAGACACAGACTCAGATAAGTGACTTGTCCAACATCTCACTGCCTGTAGGAGGCCTAGAGGGGGATTTGAATCGGGCATACCTGCCTCTAACCCTAAAGTCCAGGCTCTGACCAATGGCCAGTGGCCGAGTGTCTTTCTCGGGAAGGTAATGGATGCGAAGGCAGTAGCTTCAAAATGCTCTCCAGAACCACTGACTCTGAGAATCACTCAGCTGGAAGGAGCCGGAAAAGTGTTCTTCCCAGAGGAGTTAGGGGGCACCTGCCTGGCTTGGGGGCAGGCATTAACCAAGGGACCTGAGCTAGGTGGAGGGGAGGAGAACTCAGGCTAAACTCCAGCTTTGTCTAGAGAAGGGGCAGGGTCAAGGCCAGATGTAGTCAGGGATCAGGTGCAGGGTCATTCTGATCAAATGAACAAACTGAGACAGTGAGAGGTGAAGTAGAGGAATCCAGGACTTTCACTATTGACCACACAGTGAGAGACACATGCTGGGAGGGAGATGGCAGGCTCTAAGAGGGAGAGGTTAAGAAAAGGAGCAAGGGGAGGCCAGTGAAGGGATGCCAGACAGGATAGGGGTAGGGGTAGAGACTGGCATCTGGGAGGAAAAAATAAAAGCACTTACCTGTATCTTCATGAAATTTATGCCCACCTTCTTTTTAAAACAATTTGGGTCAAACATCTCTGGGAACTACTGGGAAAAGCCCCCTCCCCAGGGAGCTGGCCTGCTCGTGGAGAATCATGGGAGGCAGCGGAGGGAGCATTAGAACAACCTTTCATCTGCAATAGATCTGTGTGTTTTCTCAGAGAGATTCCTGTAGGACAAATGCATTAGGGGGTGGGTAGATTTATTCCTTATTATTTTTTAAAATATATTTTTATTGATTTTTTTACTTATTTTATTGATTTTTTTTTTTTTAGAGAGAGAGGAAGGGAAAGGGAGAGAGATAGAAACATCGACAAAAGAGAACACCGATTGGCTGCCTCCTGCATGCCCCTCCCGGTGAGAGCCCAAAACCCAGGCATGCGCCCTGATCAGGAATAGAACCAGCGACCTCGTGGTATATAGGTCAATGCTTAGCCATTGAGCCACATTGGCTGGGCAGTAGATTTATTTTATTTTATTTTTAAATAGATTTTATTGATTTTTTTTTTACAGGGAGGAAGGGAGGGGGATAGAGAGTTAGAAACATCGATGAGAGAGAAACATGGATCAGCTGCCTCCTGCACGCCTCCTACTGGGGATGTGCCCGCAACCAAGCTACATGCCCTTGACCGGAATCGAACCTGGGACCCTTCAGTTTGCAGGCTGATGCTCTATCCACTGAGCCAAATCTACTGAGGGCAATAGATTTATTTTTAATGGTTTCAATTCCACCTCTGTTTGGCCTGACAAGTAGATGAGGCATGTAGGTGACCCGTTGGAGGTACACTTGAATGACAGAAAAATGAGAGCAGCAGGAAGGGGCTCAGAGCCTCTTCTAGTTCCTTCTAAGCTGGCAGTGGGCAGGCTGCTAATCTGACAGCAGAGGCATTGAGAGGGGATCCATCCTGAATCAGCCTGGGCACAGGCTAGGAACAGAGGCAAGGAGGGATTCGACCTTGGTGAGTAAATTTAAATGCTTTTATTAACAATCTCCTTACATTACAGGGATAATATGACAAAAGGAAGGTTCTGCGTACATATTATGATCAACCAACATAGCTCTATTTGTATCCAGTGTTCTAGATCCCGTCACACAGGTACTATAAAGCGTAGTCTGCGAAATAATAACATCGAGATTTTTTTCTTTTTTAAGAAAGAAAGTATTAACATATTCATATGTATGTGATAATAGACTCCCAGGTGTCCCCCCCTCCCCCACTATATTTTTCCTTTAGGATTGAAATGAAATGGTTCAGCAGCGTGGGGGTGGAGAGAAGGAGAGAGACAGGGGCTGGAAAAGACCGAACCAGACTGCTGGCTCTTCCCGAGAGGCGAGTGAAGACTGAGGGTGCCAAGGGCAGCCTGGCCCTTGTTTTGTGAGCAGTACTGTAACCGGCTGTCCCTGGACGGAGGGCCCGGCGCCTTGATGCCCCGTGGCTGCTCTCTCTCTGAGGTACAGTGCATTGTGGGATTGCTACCCGGGGGTGCCCATCCCCTGGCCCTGGGTCTGATCCACCGCGGTGGGAGGAAGGCTTGGACCAGGCCTGGCCTTTCTTGAGTCAGGCCCTGGAGGGTGTTCCAAGACCCGGTTGGCAGCTAGCTGTGGCTCAAGGAGACCCAGGCGGACTTGGAGGGAGAGGAGGTGGGCATTGGCAGAACAGACCCACCCCGGACTGTCGGTATAGGGGTGGGGCTGCTGGAAACTGAGGTCCGTTGGTAGGATGGTGGGGAAGAGCAAGACGGGGCTCAGAGACGGGAGCGCCAAGAGGCAGAGGCTGGTCTGGAGCACAGAGGACGCAGCTGTCCTGTGTCTCCCTTCAACTGCAACCCCATCAGCCCCTCCTCCCCGCCTTCAGGGGAAAGAAACTACGGAGAGAGAAACCTGGAAGCAAAACGGGCTTCTGATTCCAACGGGGCTGCACCAGCCCTCCCTCGTGGGGCGTCCGGCTCAGCCTCTGCCTCGAGTCACAGAATCAGAACAGTGTATGTGAACTAAACCTGCCTGTGAGGGTGGTGGTAAGGTGAGGGGTCGATGGGCCTCCGTGTAGGAGAGGGAAGAGAGTTGGTTGTCCTGAGTACAGCCAGCAGCAGCAGCTGTGCAAAGTGGGCTGGGCCAAAGCCCTGCTTCAGAACTGGAATTGCTACTGAATTCATGAGTGTGCGGATAGGTCTCCCCCGCCCCCCCAGTGAGCTGATGATCCCTGGCCTGGCCAGGAAGCTTCTTGATGGTGGGCAGCGCTGTCTGGTGATGCTCATGCTGCCCACGTCACTTCTCGAGTCCCTGGCGGACAGCAATGGAGTGGGTGAGGGAGGTGCTCCAGAGGTTTGGCCTCTAGGGGGCAGTAGAAGCATGGGAGGAGGGAGGGGCAGCATCTTTCCTGGACCACTCTTGGTCCAATTTGCACCTTTCCTATGGCCACCAACGCTGCTCGCTCGTGGGGCGGGGGGAAGAAGAGGGCATTTAGGGAAAATTGTGCAGTGGTCCCTACACCATGGGTCACTGGTCACGAGCTACTGCCAGGCAGCAGCGACCACACCATGGGCTTGCAGGAGGATGGAGGGGGCACTTCAGTTGGAGCTCAGGGAGTGAGTATCTCCTTCCAACCTCAGACCAAGCCTGAGGTAAAGGAGAGAAAGTGCACGGAGAGGGCCGGGACCCAGTTACGCTCCTCTCCACCACTCGGGGTAGGAGGCTCCATTCCTGGCAAACCCTGCTTGCCTCGCTCCCTCCTCAGCCCCTGCAAAAGGCTCTGCCTCCTCCCTCTTTGCACAACACAGGCTTTCCCGTTGCTCTCCCAGCTCTCTATAGACTCTGTTTTTATATCTATTTAAAACATAAAAATGTATAAATATATAGGATATTATTTATAGATATATAGACGTGATTCAATCTCTCACTCTGTGTATACGTACTGTATATGTCCATATATACAATATATATGCTGTAGCATTCGTATTATACACTGCACATACCCCTGCTTCCATGCACTCTCCTAGGGAGACTGGATTGCATAGGTACTTCTAGGGCGATACCACTTGAAGGGACTGGGGTGGGGAGAGCCAGATGGACGAGGTGGGCCGTACCATTTTTGTCCCCAAAGGGCACTTTTACTCCCTCTGGCTAACACACAAAGATCACCTCAAAGGCTCCATAAAATAGCACAGCTCCATCCACTCAACTAAAGCACCCAGAACAGAGAGCAGAGAGGGGTCCTCCTCCAGACAGAAAAGGGTCCTACGTGTAACCTTCCCTCAAGACCACACTGGAACCTCAGACCCAGCACCACCTCCAGGAGGCTGGCATTTGGAATGGAACTGCCCCAAGCTCACCTGCCTCCTAACAGAAACACGCCTTTCTTGGTTAAGCAGGCTTGGGCTGTCCAAGGCTGGCCTGGCTGGGCCTGCCCCTAGAAGAAGGGAGGAGTGTGAGTCCCAGTGGGAATGGAGTCTTCTGCCCAAACTGGGTGATAGGACCAAGAAAAAGCATGAATTCTATTTGGAAATCAATCCGGACAGAAGCCCAAACCAGCTCTAGGTACCAGATTCCTGCTCATGGACTAGACCCCGAGAGGGGAGGAAAAATGAAGGGGGAGGAATCCAGAAGACAAATTCTATTTCAACCCCCCAGACCACTTGCTGGACCCCAAGAGGCTCCAGGGAACAGCTAAAGGGACTCTAGCCCCTCAGCCTGGGCTGGGCCAAGTCTGTATTCCACTCCCCTCTCTCCATGACCATTTTCAGCATTCTACTGCTTTTCCACATGGAAAATATTTCAACATTACCTTAAATAATTACAAGGTCCTTCCTCCAAATTACAGGATCAACAGAAGCAAGTCAAGGAGAAGGGCTAGGCAAGATGACTCAACATGGTAGCATGTAGGAGGGGCTGGGGCCACGACTCCCAAATGCCCTGGATTCAGAGTCCAGTACGGAGCCTTACTAGCCAGGGACCTTGGAGCTGGAGCCTGTTCTCATTCCCAAGGGAGGATGAGGAAATCAGGCTCCACCCAGTACTATGGGATGTGGCCCGCAGTCCAAGAACAAAAAAAAAACACACAAAAAAAACAAACCAAACAAAACCCACAAAAAACCCCCACAAACAAACAAAAAAAAAACACCCGGTGATTCAGATGCCTGAACTCATATTCAACCAGGCAGTCAAAATTTGGGGATTCTGACACAGCAAGAGTTCTAGGCAGGACTGGGCTGTCCTCAGTTTTCCTGGATGGTAACGGGGTTTTTCCCTCCACTGAGGAGAAGCACAACATTTTAACCACAAGGGCCTCTGGTTCCCAGGCTCGGCAATATATGCGCTAGGCATGATTGCCCCCCTCCCCAACCTGATCTCACTTCCCACCCCCTCCAAAAGCCAAAGAAAGTTCAATTAGGACAGGTCTCAAGCCCAGGGACACAAACACTTTAAGCTGATGGTTGTCACTCCTAAGCCAGGGGCTGAGTTACAGGGCTCTGCCTTGTCTGAAGCCACCACACTTGGGATGTAATGACTGCCCAGCCAGCCATTTTCCATACCCATCAAAGGAAGGTTAGATCAGCCAAGCATGTGCCTGCCTGGACTAGACCCTGAGGGTCCCATCAACCCAAGAATCCTTCTCAAGAAGCAGAGTGGGAAATGCCTGTGATAGAAACCACCGGTAGTCACCTGCCCCATGCACAGGACAGAAGCCCTGAGCCCCCTGGGGGCATCCAGGCTGAGAGAAGCCCGTGTCAATTGCAGTGGTGTGTCACCCTGATTATTCCCTGGTTACTTCCTGTCCCAAGGCAAAGTGGCCTTCAGAGTGTCTGACTGAATTCAGCCAAGGGCATGCGCACCCAGAGTTTGGGCGCCTTGCCAAATTTCAAGACTCTCCAAAGAGCCCACCCTCTCTGTTTCAGACCCTGGCTGAACAGGTGGCCACCTGTAGCCATAGCGCATGCCTCTAGCCAAGGAGCAGGTCACTGGCTCCCAGCTCTCTCAGAAGGTACAGGTCGAAACTGGCATTGGCCCAAAGGATGGTTCCCTGTGGATAAACACTGAGCTGAGTTTGACCGTGGTCTCTTGAGAGGACACATTCGCAGCCCTGACTAGATGCTCAAGCAGATACTCTCTTCCTGGTTTGCAAACGAGTGGTTTAGGGGGACTATCCACAGAGGGTCCCAATGCAGTGGGTGGGGAGGAGTAGAGATGGGGGAAGAGAAGGTGTAAGGCATCTGTTGGCTAGAAGAACGGATCCCAACCTACTATTTCTGCCTCCGCCGAGGCCCACCCACCTTGCCACCCATCTCTGCTTCGAGCCATCTTAGTTTGTGTGGTGGAGAGCAAGCTGGGGAGGGAAAGGTGGAACCATGTGCTTTGCAATAGCATCCCACTTGACCACAGGTACTGACCCTGATGGGAAGGGTGGAGTCGGGGGAAGAGACATCAGCTTAAAGTGGGGAAGTGGAGTGAGGCTGGGAATTTCAAAGCATCAGAAAGAGCTTTGGGTATTTCCTTGCTCGTTTCTTCTCGCTCGTTCAGAGGAGGGTAGGGAAGTGTGTGGGACTGGGGAAGGGGGTGGGGGCTGAATGCCACAGGCAGGGGTGCATTGATTTGTTGAAGAAGGCAGCATACGAGGCCTGGCAGTGGGACCGTCAGAGAAAACCAGGTTTTGTGTTCTGTTTTCACATGCTACATCACTGTTGAAACAAACAAAAAGTTTCAAAAATAATATATAATATATATAATATATTTATGTAATGAAAAGCTATCAACTAGCAGCAATGATTCTAAAGTTATCTTAGCACCAAGACCATGGGGGTGGGGGAAGGGACCTGTGGGAGGGTGAAGGGACTGGCAGGACAGGAAGGGGGAGTGACATGTTCAGTGTTGATGACATTTCTACTAGGTTCTCTACGGTGGCACGAGGCCATAGAGGCAAGACGAACCGGAAGGAAGGAAGCCACCACAGTTTTATAGTGTCTGAGCCAAGCAGGTCGGGGACCTTGGGGCCAGAGCACATGGTGCTTTGCTCACCCTCTGCCAGCTGAGAGGGTGGCTCCCTAATGACCACAGACGATGCGGGTCTTCCTCCCTTCCCCAAATGTGACCTGCACCCGTGATACGGGACCTCTGCATATCACATATGCATAAACCAAGTGTGGGAATATGAACAGAAGTTTCTAAGAGCTCACGCACATTTAAAAAAACAACAACAAAAACTCCCTTGCGAGGTATACTGGTAGTTAAATGAATGAAAGAGCATGGATCGGACTCCTCTAGCTTAAACCACTACTTGCCCCAGGGAGTAGGCAAGTGGCTACTTCTAAAGCTTATATGGTAGTTGGGTGTGTGTGTGTGTGTGTGTGTGTGTGTGTGTGTGTGTGTGTGTAGGCTGATGCCTTGAGAGTCCTATCTTACCCCTTGCTTATTCCTTTCTTCTAGGACATCTCTACCCTGTTCAAAAATGGAAGTGTTCACAGGCATAGATGCATCACCCAGGTTCCCACTACCTTCCTGCCAGGGGGTAGGGCTGGTTATCAGCCTGTTGCAGAAAAAGGACTAACTCTCTAGAGACTCTCATTTGCATAATCCAGGGCACAACTTGCATTGACATGTCCTGCCATGGAACTCTGGCAGGCATTTCTTGATTATTAAAGGAAAAAAAATACCCCTCCCTCCCCCCATTATATGATTATAAAGATAGAGTATAAATAATTTATGAAAACTGAATACATATTTTTCATTTTACTTATTTTTAGCCAATAAATCACTGCCCTTTGGGGGTCTGGATTTCTCGGCTCTTCATTTCTCCAACAACCCTGGATCGGAAGGGAATCCGACTATTTTATCCCACACTATTTGAAAACAGGAATGCAGAATGCTCATCCCCGCTTCCTTCCCCAGGATTTCAAGCTCGGCTGTCAGGCAATTTTGCCTTCAGTATTACAGGTAATAAGAATCAGGGGGTCTGGAAGTAGGGAATGCGCAACACAGGGACGGGACTGGCAACAGAGGTGGGGAGTAGTGGGTGTCACAGTTTGACCAACACATGTTTCTAAGACAGTGAAGAAATGAGTAAAAATCTCTCCAGCTGAAGTCAGGTGGGAGAGAAAGTCAAAACACCTGATCTAGATACACAACCCGCCCTTATCCCAAATCAGAGATCGGCCGGACCAGCATGTCCACAAAGAGGCTGAGAAACCCCATCATAAAACCAAATAAGAAAAGGAAAGGCAAGAACATAAACCCCAACCCAAGCCCCTCACCCACCCAGACAAGAACACGAGTTACCTAAAGGTGATGACAGAGACCCGTCATTTTAGCTTATGCTGTTGGCTGGCCAGTAGGCGGGAACACGTGTGGCCCCACCACATGCTTCTGTGAGTGAAAATGAGTTGCCACGGATGTTGCAGCTGCCAAATTTTGTAGACAAGAGTCAGTTTCTGACATTATTCCTTTCTGAAAGTTCCCAGTAGCTTCTGGTGGATGTGTTACCTTGGTTTTTAAAAATTTTTTCAGTGTGGGTTTTTAATATATATAATATAATATATATTTATATAATATATCAAAGCTTGTGAGTATAGATTAAAAAAATATTCAACAGCTTAGTGACCTCTGTGACGCCGGTTCCCTAAATGTCCGGGTAAAACTCTGCCCCGTGGTCCCCGGTCTGCAGCACCGGCTTCTGCTCCAGGGCAGACATCCTGCTGAGGACCTCGGCAGACAGAGAGTAAGTATTGCCAGACTTCTCTTCAAACCAGCTGTCCAGGGCTCGCTTGGCGTCAAAGTTGGCAATGGGCGGGCCGTTGACTGCGATTGTCAACAGGTCGCTGAGCTGCTCCAGGGTCAGGCGGGAGCGGTGGTTCTTGCGAACTCGCTGCAGGGCGTTTCGGCCTTTCTCGCAGCAAGCGGTGGAAGTGGGGAGGACCTTGAGGACCTGGATGATCTTGTTCAAGAGCGGAAACCTCTGTTTGTATTTGCAGATGTGGCCGATCAGGTCCTTGAAGCCATTTTTGGTATAGTAATCGGCCTTGAGTTCTCGCCACTCCATCAACAGGCTCCCCCGGGGGTCCAGCCCTTCCCGACAGACATCGCGGGAAAAGGTCGGGATAGCCTCCAGGTGATCAAATATCTGAACCATATCCTCCCTGCCATAGCTCATGAGCTCCTCGCTGCTCCTGGGCCAGGCGGCGAGGTCGAACACCTGACAGGCCTTCACGAAGATCCGGCTGCGGGAGTCGAATCTCTGAGCCAGGATCACTTGGGTCTTCTGGCAGATCTTCTCCCTGATGGACTGGAACTTGGCTTCCGCCACCCTGAGGTTCTTCATGGCGATCCCGTTGAAGCTCTCACGGAAGTTCTCCTCGAACTCCTGCAGGTATTCCCCTGGGCAATCGGCCAGTCGGCTGATCTCCTGAATGGCCTCCTCGATCTTGTCATCCACCTGAGACACCAGAAGGTACTGGCCCTGAAAGACGTAGGCCAGGCGCGAGAGCACAGCGATCACATCCAGGAGGAAGTAGATGAGCTTCATGGACTGGTAGTCCATGAGGAACTGCAGCAGGGCCAGCGCGATGGCCGAGGCGTCCGCCCGCTGGGTCTGGCTGCTGACGTCCTTGAGGTGGGCCACCACCTCCAGGTAGTCCTTGATGAGGGCGTTGAGGACATTCTGCTCGCCGATGATCCACCTCACAGCCCGGATGTCGCCCAGGAACTCCGTCTCCTCACAGAGGGTAGAGGCCGTGCACCGCAGCTCGCACATGAGTCGCGGCGAGTACCGGTAGAAACTCAGCAGCTGCTTCAGGTTGTTCTCCAGCTCCTCCAGGCAGGGGAGCTCCTTCCCACTGATGGCATCCAGGATTTCTAGGTGGGGCCGGTGCACCATGAAGGGCAGGCACAGCAGCCAGGGCAGCGTCTTGCGGATCGTCATGAACATGCTGGCACGCAGGCTGGCTGTGATGTTGGCGCCGTCTATGCCCAAGCCAACGGTTGGCTTCTCATCCTGCAACCGGATACCCAAGGCAGAAAAGGCTCGATCGAGCGCCTGGAGATAGCTCTCTGTGCTAGAGAACCCCAGTTCCTGCAGGGAAAGGAACTCTGTGGCCGGGGGCCCGTCGCTGCTGGTGTATTGGACGTACACAGCCACTGTGTCGGCCAGCAGGTCATCGCTCTGCCCATCCAGGATGATGCTGAGGCAAGGTGACTGGCGGATGCGCTCTACCAGGTCTTCCCGCAGGGCCCGGGCGATGTGATGAATGAGGATCTGGCAGTCTCCCTCATTCATGTACTGGTCCACGACCTTGAGCTCGCACTTCCTCAGCAGTTCAGCCAGGGGTCGGAAGTCCAGGTAGGGCCTGCCCTCGAGAGCCAGGTGGTAGGCGGTGTTGAAGAGCAGGGTCATGTTGCGGCACATCTCCTCCGTCTTCTCGGGGTGCATGCGGAGCTTGTACAGCTGCAGGCACTTCTTGTGCAGGTTGCTCTGGCTGTGCAGTTTGATGGTGTGGATCTTGAACTGCTTGGAGCCGATGATGAAGGCCGAGGTGCGGGAGGACTGCACCGTGTACTGGCGGCAGACGTGGCACCACATCTCGTTGAGGGTCGGGGAGTACCGCAGGAACCAGAACTTCTTCAGCCACTCCTGCTTAAAGCGCCGGATTCGGCGCCCGGTGGCAGATGACATCTTGGAGGGTTCATCGGTGGCAGTCATCATATCGTTGGAGACTGATTCATCCGCCGAATCGACCTCCTGGTCTTCGTCCTCAATGACGGCGGGGCCGGAGACCATGCTCTCGGAGGCTGGAAGACAAATGGGAAAGAAACCTTTACATGTGTGGGGGAAACACAGACGTGTCTAGAGTGAACAGGAAGCACTGCCCAAAAGGAAGGTACCACACCCTGTGAAACATAAGCCAATTCCTCCAATGGGCAAGAAGCCCAGCCAGAATGTATGTAGCAGCACTCTTGCTATCCACGGGTGGCTTTCCCTCTTTGTGGATTATCCACGGTGGCCACCACAATCCAGGCTTCCTGTCCTCGTCCTCCTCTAGTGGGCACTCAAGGAACTTCAAAGTTTGGCATCAACTGACCAGCAGGACTAGAGGAAGAAGCATATCAAACACCCTTAAGTCAGAGAGCGAGGACATGGGACTTCTTTGTCCCACCACTAACGTGGTCAGGGCTGGCGTGCTACCCTCACATGGAGGCAGCTTTGGCATGGCCCCCAGTTATTTCAGGACCAGAACACAGATGCATGCCTTGAATATCTGAAGCACCTCATTCTGAGCTAAGAGATGTGGTTAAAATAGAAAGTGCTGTGTCGATACTCTAAGCTGCAGATGTGTACTGAAACACCCTCCTTGTCAACCAGCTCTAAGACATCCAGGCAGCCACAGAGAGGGGCAGGAGCATGCAGCTGGACACCCGGGATCCAGGTCTTTCCAAGACCCCAGGCAGGGAGATGGGACCATGTGGCAGAGCAGCAAGTCGGGGAGAGAAGAATGAGGTGTGCTCCTGGGCTGAGGTCGGGAGAGCCAGGAGTTCTTCCAGACGGGACTGGGCAGAGAAGAAAGACTGGGTTTAGAAGTTGGTCTATGGGGGTCAGACACCACTAGGACCACCGGAGAAAGGCAACGGTTCAAGAACACAGCACACACCCCTTCTGCAGCGGAATGTCCTTTATTGACGAGAATACAGGGCAAGACATGAAGCGCCCACAGGAGCTGCAAAGTGACCTGTCAGAGGCGGGCACCTGAGGGCGCGGGCTGTGGTCAGAGCTCACCTCCGAGTCACACGCCTCAGGTTTCCCGGAAGGTGGCTCCCGCAGAGCACCTGCCACCCTTGTACTGCCCACCATGTGCTCTTCCCTCCAACACCATCTCACCCGCACTGACTTACCTGCAGGGTCTGAGAACTCTGGGAGCTCCAGTACCTGTGCTGGCAATACGGGGGGCTCGGGAAGCTTCCCAGACTTAAGCATGTCTAGCTCGGCCTGGAGTTCCCGAACCTTCTTCTTTAGGCGAATACAGTTAGGACAAAAGGAGGTGGTGGGAAGCTCATGAGGATCGGACGCAAGGGAGGCCTCGGCAGGACTGTCGGCCTTGAATGACGAAGGCTCCTCTTCTTCATCATCCAATGGGCCTGGCTCCGTACAAGCCCCTTGCGGGGGTTTCCAGTCCCCCTCCCCCTGGGTCCGGCTGACATTCTGCACGCCACGTGACATGGTCATTGCACACCGACTGTAGGCCTCGCTCTGGTATTTGGGGACTTTCCTGATGACCAGCGAGGTGCTCAGGGCCAGCTGGTGGGCTTCCACCTTCGCAGATTCCAGTGAGGCCTCCAACACATCCTTGAAAATGAGGTCAATTTTCTTCTTCTTGGCCTGGGGGTGCGCGTCCCCTTCGTCAAAGCCACGCTTGTAGGAACTTTTGCCCTGTTTCAACACAGGGAGGTGAATGGGACCCTTCAGGTCCTCTAGGTCATCCAGAGCCTGCTCAGACTTCTCCCTCTGTAACCGCTTCTCTCCTAGGAAGGAAAACCAGGGTGTGAGGAAGTGGGGAAAAGCCCCAAGTGGAGAAACAGGAGACAACAAGGTAGGCCTTCAGTTAGGTAGTCGTTTGACACATCCCTCTGGGTCTGGCCTCGTGGGGGCAGGTGTGACAAAAGGGAGAGGCGATCACTCAGTAGACCAAAAAGCAGAGACGTCTTTAAAGAGACAGTTTCAGTGGAGTCTTACATATACAAGCTCTATATTTATAAGTAGAGAAAAATGCTGTGGGGGGTGGGGGCGGAGGTAGTTGGAAGGTACTTCCCTCCTGGTCGGTCAAATAAATGGGTGGTGACATTCCTGAGAGCTGAGGATGGATTCCCCACCCCTCCAGGCTGCTAGTCCAGTCCTAGCAATTAGAAGACGGCTGCTTCGACTTGGTAAAAGGTACCGAGTCCCACTCCTTCCTCCTCCCTCACACTCTGAAGTCAGCCCACTTAGGCCAAAGTCCGCCTTGAGCAACTGTCCTTCCTATTTCTCCCAGTAGTCAGAAAACTAGCAGCATGTGGGAAGGCGTGCCGGCTAAGGCAGGAAGACAACGCAAGATGGGCCACCTTCAGTGGCTGCAGCTCCAAGCTGGCAGCCTCCAGCAAGATAAAGAACGTGGCCACAATGACCCAAAACATCCTCAAAATATAGCTGTTTCCTTACCTGGCAGTACAAACGATGCTTCCTGCTCTATTTCTTCCTATCATGTAAATGACTCAACAAGACCTTGGAGAGCTCCTCAACAATGAATTATTTTAGCCAGATTTTCACAGTGGCTGGTACAGTTTCATAAACTGCTACCGAAGAACGAACGCTGCCTCGGGGGACAGTGCTAAGTGGGGAGTCCTCAGAAGATCCTGACAGCAGCCTGTGGAGCTAGGAAATCCTAAAGGCTTCCTAGATCAGGGGCGGGCCCTGGGAGATGTGACTGAGCGAAGACTTAACCTACTCATATGCTACAGTTCGGCTGCTGACAGCTGCATTTTCAGAAGACCTCGGAGGGAAGGCTGAAGGATCTCTGTGCAACCAGAGCTGCGCTGTGACCGAGCCTCGGCTTCTCCCAGCCGGCATGGGGTGCTGTGCCCTGGCCCATGCGTGACTCCAGATCCCCTACAGGTAACAGCGCAAAAGCAAGGAACCTATTCAGGAAGCTCCTTTTCCGTCCTCATGCAAATGCTTAGAGCGTGATCTCACGTCCACGGCTCCTGACTCTCAGGCGCTCCCCACAGCCTGCATTTCTAGAACAGCTGAGGGACAGAAAGTGTGAAGATGAAGAGAAATTTTTAAAAATGCGATATATTTGTGCAGATTATACGTGACACTTGCTCATTCAGAATTTCTGAATGACAAGGCCGCCCTTCCTGTTTCTCGTGGACAGATTAGGCAGCAAACAGCGGAGGATGTCGGGAGGTCAAGAGTACTCATCGCCAGGGATTCCTCACGCTACTCTGCTCAGAGAAAAGGTCATTCAAATGTGCTAAGGTGAGCAGGAGGCCTCTTTGGACTAAAGGCTTCTGCGGGTCGGAAAAGACCTGTAAGCATCATGAAATTGATTCTAACACCACCATAAAACATGGGAAAAACACCATGCCTCAAATCAATGACTCAAAGTCGATCAAATAACATGAATTCTTTAAGTACATACATTAGACGCTCCTATTCTTAAAAGATGACCACAAAGAAAGCATTTATACATTCTCCAGGAAGCAGTTCTGGGCACCAACTAATGTCCCTAGTTGATAAGGACTAATAATTCAGCCTCCGATGACAGAGAAACCTCCTTCCAAGTGAGACCCCAAGGGATTGAGCACCGGGGAATCCCCCTTCCAGAGCAGGACTTGCGTACGGATCTAAGACTCCGCTACCCATTTCCAGTGTCTGCCAACACTACAGGTTACAGAGACACAACATCAAAAGGCCACTGAGATCCACAACTGCTCACAAGGGCTTCAGGACCGACTTCCTGCCTTGGCCCTGCCCCACAGTGTCTTTCCGTTTCCTTCCTGTGTCCTACTTCTCAGCCTGGCCAGGAATAGACATTCCCTCCTCCTGTATCTTCACAGGTCTAGGTGCATCTCATGTCCGGTCTGCCTGCCAGGCTCCTTTGAACCACCCCTGAAAGCTCCCTCCCTTCTCTGAGCCATTCCCCTGGGGTCTCAGGGCTCTCTGAGGATGATGCAGCTTGAAGTGCTTTGGAGAAGACCCTGGGGGAAAGGACAGGACAAATCCAGAAGAATTCAAAAAAGATTATGGTCAAAGGATGGAACCTGTGTCCTCAGACATGACTTCTCTTGATTTTCTCCTCTTTGGTGGTATGATGCTTTTGGAGACTTCTTGGTTGTCTTCCTTCATGTCTTCTTTTATCCATTCAACAAAGATTGAGCACCTACTATATGTATCAGATGCTTTTACACGAGGCGCCTCCAGAGGTCAAATGGAAACCATGGCGATCTCATCTTGGAAAAATGCCTTACCCGCTGAAATCAGCACGTGCCCAACCCCCAGGCCCCAAGAAGACAAGAGATGAGTTAAGTCTGTCGGGTCTCTTCTCACTGCCCATCCAATCACCAGATACCTTTTACCAAGTCAGGCAGCCGCTGGGCACTCAATGTCCACAGTCTGCTTTGTTGTGTTTTGTTTTTAAAGGTAGCTTAATTTCAGTGGGGCCACTCCTACCCCCCTCTCATCTTCTCTACTCATATTCCAAACGGAGCTTTATTTCCAAAAAGTGGGTTGCTCAAGGATATGATGTAGTGGGGCCTGGGGATAGCCTTGGTTCCTGGGACCAAATGGACTCTGGGTCTCTGAAGGTATAGTTTTAGTGTAAGGTGGTCCCCCTGGAAAGAAGGACCTGGACTCACCAGTTTGCCCTGGCCAAGCTGAGGGTGGAGTAAAGAGGCAAAGGGCCAGGGACTGGGAGTATTTGAAGCCATTTTCAAATTACTCATGTAAATGGAGCCCGGATGTCCATCTCACCCACCAGGCCACCATCCACACCTAAGGTCCCCTCCCTCCATCCTTCTTGTTTTTATTGATACTGGTCTTTCACAACGTAGCATTAGGACCTCTCGGAATGGGACCAGGAGGAAGCATGGGGAGGGGGTAGTTTTGCCTGGCAGTTCATATAGCATCATAGGTTAGGGCTCAGATCCTCAACTGTAACAGAGTTAGAAACCCAGCTCTGCCCTTCCTAGCCATAAGACCTTTGGTGGGTCACTATATTTATCTGATGCTCAGTTTTGCCATCTGTAAGATGGAGATACTAATCCACATGAATTGTTAGTTTTAAAAGTCTCCAACTGAGGGCTTACAATGGTCAAGGTAGACGTTGTTCTAGATGTGTTCTAACCAACTAATTCTCTCAGCACAGGTTCAGGAAGGCACTCCCGTTGTCCTGATTCCATGGGACATGATGGAACATGCTTAGCACACATTAAGTCCTTCGTAAATGCTACTTATTATTGCAGCAGTAGCAGTTTATGGCATCTTTCCATCACTTGGAGGGGAAAATGGGATTGCTTTTGATTAAATGTATGTGCCTGGCTTCGGAGACTTGCCTCTCTCCATGATACTCTGAAATGTATAAGAAGACATTCACATGTAATAGGGTTTCTGAGACGGTTCCTCATGGAGGATACGTGGTACCTACAACCCTGCCCAGAGCTGCTGCTCAGACCTGGACCATCTGTTCGTCCTCGGGTCTCCCCGTTGCTGGTGTACTGTACTTCCCATCGGTTTTCTTAGGACGCTTCTACAGCAGCATTCTTGGCCTTCCCTGGGGCTTGGTGGCAAGGGCGTGGCCCTCACCTGGAGGGTGGGCACTCACCTCTGGTCAGATTGCGATGGATGGTTTCCTGGGACATGCTGTGCAGGCGCTTCATATAGTCCTCACTGTACCAGACCCGCAGCCACTCCCCGGGCAGGATGTCCCGGCATGCCCGGAAGTAGATGTGCTCGCTGTGCTGAAACGCCAGCAGGTTCTGCTCCCTCTCCTCCCTGGAGATGACCACGTACCTGGGGGTGAGGAGGACAGGTGAGAACGCATGAGCCTCTCCTGGTGAGTGCCTGCTGGCGTTGGGCATGGTATTGGGCAGTGACAGTGGTTAAAAGTTCACCAACATGTGCACTGAGGCAAAAGTCTACAGGGCAGCTGCCCTTCCGAGGAAAGGAATGCCAGCTAGAGTCCATCCCTTGTCTCAATTTCACTGTTTTATGTGACCTTGAGCAAGTCTCTGAAACTTTAAAATATCTGTTTTCTAAGACTGGACATGACACCTACCCTGCCTTCCTCCCAGGTTCTTCTAAATATAAGATCCAACACCAGGTAAAAAGGTGATTGAAAAACTGACAGATCACCTACTTTTCACTAACTTTTAACCACAGGGGTCCCCCAGAGTGGGTCCTTGGACAGTTTTCCATATTTCGCAAAATCTAGCAGAAATAACTCATGAGACAAGGGTACCCAAGAGATCAATTAATAAATGCTAAAGATCAAAATCTTTAAAACTGGGCAGGGGTGGGGGGTGGGGGGAGGGGAGTCCAGTGGGGACAGAAGAGGAAGGAAAGGAAAGGCTAGCAACCACTGGTTAAATCAAGTTATTTTAAGGTAAAGAAACTGAGGCTCAGAGAGGCTAAGTGACTTACCTAAAGTCAAACAGCTAATAAATGGGAGATGGAATCGGGAGGTCTACTCCCAGAAGAACTCATGGCTCATGTGGGCAGGTAAAGCCCCCACTCAGCAAGCCCAGGGAACCTTCAAAGCTCTGCCAAACCCTTAGGATCTATGGTCCTCCCCCATCCTCCCTGAAATGACAGTCCTAACAGCCAACCTGCGACCTCACTCACCTCCAAAAGGTGAGATGACACATCTGCAGAGAGGTGGACCGTACAGACCGAAAGGACAAGAGGAAATTATTTGGAGTTTGAAGGTTCTGGGTTACACCAGCGTCTAGGAAATGTGTAGTCAAAAATAAACTCTTTTCCCCCTTAGGTTATGATGATTTGTCTCAAAAGCCAGAGAAGAAACCAAAGTCTGTCTAACTGACATGATCCAAAGAATTATATTTGGGGCAATCCAGGAAACAATAATTCACAGAAAAAATCAAAATGGAAAACGAACGCATGAAAAATATTCAGCATCGGTAATAGGAAACGCAAAGTAGCACACTGTCTCACTGGCACAGGTTTTTGTTTCATTAATCCTCACCCAAGGATATTTCTTGCATTTCTTTTAGATAGAGTTGAAGGGGGAGAGGGAGAGAGAGACGGAGAAGGAAAGGAGAGGGGAAGGAGAGGGAGAGGGAGAGGGACAGGGAGAGGGACAGGGACACGGACAGGGACAGGGACAGGGAGAGGGAGAGGGACATTAATGTGAGAGAGACACATGGATTGGTTGACTCCCACATGCACCCTGACTGGGACTGGGGAACAAACCTGCAACTCAGGTACATGCCCTTGACTGGGACCTTTTGGTGCACAGGCCAATGCTCCAACCACTGAGCAACGCTGTCCAGGGCAGCACACAATTTTTAAAAAAATGTATTTTATTGATTTTTTACAGGGAAGAAGGGAGCGGGACAGAGAGTTAGAAACATCGATGAGAGAGAAGCATCGATCAGCTGCCTCCTGCACACTCCCCACTGGGGATGTGCCCGTAATCAAGGTACATGCATGCCCTTGACTGGAATCGAACCTGGGACCCTCGAGTCTGCAGGCCGACGCTCTATCTACTGAGCCAAACCAGATAGGGCCACAATTTTTTCTTAATGCTAACATCTGTGTTGGTAAAGGTGGCAAGAAAAGTGTCTTTGTACTAATGGTGGCGAATAAACTGGCACAACCATTTGGGAAACAACTGACAATATGGACTCAACAAGAATTTGTACCCCCATGTTCACAGCAACACTATTCACAATAGTCAAAAGGTGGACGCAGCCCAGGTGTCCTTCAATGGATGAGTTAGGTTAAAAAGTGTGATATCTACACACATGAAATATTATTCAGCCAAAAAAAGGAAGGATATTCGGACATATACTACATGAGTGGACCTTGATGGCACATGCTAAGTGAAATAAGCCAGTCTCAAGACAGCAAACACTGCATGATTCCGTTCATATGAATGGTCAAATTCAGAGAGGCAGAAAGCAGAATGATGGTTGCTGGGAGCTAGGGAGCAGGGCTTGGTGGGTAGGTAGTGTGGGCTTAGTGTTCATGGGTATAAAGTTTCCGCCTGGGAAGATGAAAGAGCTCTGGAGATGGAGGGTGGTGATGGTTGCACCACAGTGGGAATGTGCTTAATGCCAGTGAACTATGCACTTATGTGTACTTCATCAAAATTCTTGAAAAGTTAAAAAAAAATAGTAACATGCAGACCAAACATGCAAACTGCATCCCACCACGCTGTGTATGTGTTGCTTATAATAGTGCAAGAGCAAAAACATCCAAATGTCTAATCCTAGAGAAATGATTTAATAAAACACTGTGTGTTCATATAATGGAATGTTACTCATCTGGAGAGAAATGTTTTCGAAGGGTCTTTTATGACACGGGAAAGGGTCCTCATACAATGGAGAGTGGGCAATAAGTAGGTCTGAAAGCTATTTACTTGATGGTTCCAGCATGCTTTGAAAATAAGCCCCAGTAAACCTGAAGGAAATATACCAAAGTTTTAAGGGTGATTATCCATTACAGGTGGATCTACTTCTTTGTAATTTTCTGTACTTTCCAAGTCGTCCTCAGTAAGCTATTATTACTGTTACTCCCACTCCCACTCCCTAAAATCAGAGATGATGTACAAGAATGCCGATGCCAGTGTGGGTAGCAGGGATGACAACTGCGGCGGCCAGCAGCATGGCGGATCTACATTCACAATGTCCGGGCATAGCACCCTTTGAGTCCATCCAGACCTTTCCCATCTGGACAGTCCTGAGCACTCTGCTCTGCTCAGCCCTGGAGGATGCCATGACCTGATGAGGGCGACCACTCAGGCCCAGGAACCAACCCACTGTGGCAACAGGATGTCACACAAACCCCAGGAGGGCGGGGAAGAGGACACCAGCTTTGGCTGCTTCGCCCACTTGAGGGAAGTGAGTCAGCAGAGCTCCACTGGGAGGGTGTGGAGCGTGCAGGATTCATGGCACTTAGATCCCAGAACTTGCTTTTGTCTAGGATCTTAGCCTTAACCCATCTGTGTTCTCGTCAACATCCAACCTGAGCGTGGGTCTCCCTGAACTGTGGAGACAACAGCATGATCTCTGTGACACCCAGCCATGTCATTACTAACAAAGATTTCAGGGAAAAGAGAAATCTCTCCAAATTCATCCTTCTCAACTCTCCAACTGCAGGAGTCTACTTTTCTCCATATCTGAGATGTCTTCTGAGTATGCAAAATATTTCCCAGTTCCCCAATTTAACATGAGTCTTGAATTTGACATCCAAAACTAATCAGCCTTGTGGTTAGCATGGGACAGAACTGAGCTAGACCCAAATTTGCCTCCTCCCAGAAACAGAAGGCAAACTACTCATTCACTTTTTCCCTCACAGGAATCACTTGCATCACAGAGCACAAGGAAAGGATACAGTCTCTTTTCCATTTCTAAATAGCCATCGAGCTCTAAAGACTGGAATTATTTTTCCCTGCCCCCAACTTTAAGAGAAAAAGAGATGACAGCCACCTGAATATCAGGGATGTCTTCTAAAGAGCAACCTCTGAAGTCAGAACACTTAGAAAAATTCAAGTCAATTTCTCTTTCCACCTCCTGGAGTTCTCCTATCCAACAAGAAATCAGTATTTAGGAAGAGAACCCCAAACTTTGTATCAATCACAGCGTGGCTTCAAAGACAGATCAGAATTTGTTCAGCATCTGGTTGCATTTGATTGTTTTGAAACTCAGCATTTGAAATATGATACACACACACACACACACACACACACACACACACTCTAGAGGCCCAATGCACAAAATTCGTGCAAGGGGCTTGGCCCTCGCAGCCCGAAAGGTCATCCGGACGGTTGTTCTGCTGTTCGGTCTAATTAGCATATTAACTCTTTATTATATAGGATAACAACTCTTAGTGAATCATAACAACTCATTCCCCTGAGATGATTATGCTATATGATTTCTGAGGTCAAGCTAAGTGGAGCCAGCTAAGTCTCAGCATCAATCACTGTACCTCAATCAGGTCTCGCCCTTTTCAGTATTTCACAGTAACACCCGATGGTTTGATCCACTCCCAGAATCCTCCTGTCCCCACACAACAATCCCTTTATGAAGAACCTTGCCCGTCCCGTCCCATTCCATGGCCACAAGGTGAGCAAGAGCCCTCCAGGGAGTGAAAATCTATTCATTGAGCCTCCAGGTCACCACCTTATTGGAAAGAAGACACAGAGTATGTCAGGAGGGGGTGGGAAATGCCTAACAGACTGCTCTGCAGATGTCAGTGCTCATTTGATAGCTTTCAAATCAAAGCCAACCAGTGGGGACCTTAGAAGCCATCACGGGGGTGAGTGGTATTAGGGGGAAAGGGTGTTCTGGACTAAACCTTTCATGATGAGAATGGATTGTTTGTACTCCAACCTCCTCACTGACTTTGGGTACAGGATAGATGGGTACTAAGTCCCCACTTCTCAGACCTCACTCTCTGTGTTTTATCAAGGGCACTAAATTTTCTAGCTGGGTCAGGAAACTACCAGTTCTAACTGAAGAGAAAAAATAACCCACAGGGCACCCATTGTGTTGGACGGGACAGGTGAGGGCCAGGCTCAGACACTCCTGCTCAGTGGGTATGTCTCCAATGGCCAGGGAGCTGCACTGGTCACGGAGGCAGAGAGGGGAAAAGAATAACCAAGGAGAAGTCGGACTCTGGGCTCCTACACAGAGGTCTCTCTTATGCACTTAGGTCTCTGGGCTGGGAGGGTCTTTGGATCATGCATCCACCCACCAGACGGTCACTCGGCCTCTGACAAAACACCACCCAGCCAGCCCTTGGCATGGCTGGAAGTCTTGGACTCTTAGGAGCTGAAATTGACTGCCCACTCACTTCCATTTCACTTTCCTATTTTGACATGCTAGTCCCATAGTCCCCCTGGAAAAGTATCCATCGAAAGTTGACCCATCTTTTAACCACCCTGTCCCCTTTGCCTCCAACTAAACCCTTTCCCTCCTCAGGACCAGAGGGAGAGGCTCCTGTCACTGCTTAGTACCTTGGCCTTGCGGGGAAAGACCCCAGGCACCTTTCACAGCATCTTTGCATCTCCTGGAAATTGGGTTATTTGATTTCATGGCCATGCATTTTGGCCAAGAAAGGCAAAGAATGGCCTAGATTCCAATAGAACCTCCAGAAAGGGCATGCATCTTTGGTCAGGACCTGGAGGTTTTCTGCTTGTGAGAGTCTCTCTGCCATTGGCATTAAGCCAAGGCAATATATCTCTGGAGGCCCCTGCCCTGCTGAGGAGACCCCCAAGAGGGGCCAGAGGAAACCAAATCTCTCCTTTGAGGAGCCTCGGATCTGATGGACAGGGCCTTGCCTGTGATAAACAGATCCGGGATGAGTGGGGAGGTACCCAAACAGAGCTCAGCTTTAGGGTGGTGCCTGGGCTCCAGGGCAAATGGACAGCCCCTGACCCTCCCGGAGTCTCTGTCCGGAAACGGTGTTTTTTCAGAGCCACTAACTTACGTTTGGGGAACGAATGGTAAGATTCATTTAGCAACATCCCACTTTCGATGCGCATAGACATTAAATATAGCTGAACAGCTCCCTCCTTCAGCCCTTCCGTTCCTTCCCTTTCCTCCAAGGGCCTCACGTGGTTGTGGATACGGGGCATCTGAGAGCAGTGGGACCGGGGAAATGCCAGGGGCGCCTGAGCCTTCTCACCAGCATGCTTCCCCTTGGTCATCTAACCCCTGATTTGGGGGCCTTGAGGTTTTCACAGGAAGCGAAGAAAGAGAATACACACCAAAGAAAGATCCTGGAGCCTGGGTGTGTTCCAAGTGTGAGATCAATGTCTTTTTATTGCCATCGTAACAAAAGTACTCGGGAAGGCAATCTTTGATTCCAGCATCGGAGGGCAGGGCAATGCCAGGCAATAATCAAGCCACTGGGCTGTCACAGGGGAGTGTTCAGTTTGGGGAAGCAGGAACCCCAAAAGAACCAGAGAACGGGGAGATGGAGCTAAGGCCACGAGGACACTGCGCTTGCTCCCCATTCTCCCTACAAAGGGTGGCCTGGGTGTAGAAGCAGGAGCGGCCGGCAGGCACTGGGCATGGCAGTCCTCCCAGCCCCACTATGGCTCTGGGGGGCAGGCATGGGAGGTGAAGGGCTGGGGTCTGAGAGTTTCTGCCGGGGTCAGTCTTAGGCCAAGGAGCAAAGAGGAGACAGCCGAGTTGCACCCATGTCGGAGCTAAGCTTGCATCTGCCACCCGCCATGTCCCTTCCTAACTCTAAGGACTCCGCTCTCTCCCCAGACTCCGAAACAGAACATGAAGCTACAGATATGTGTCACTGATGCGTATGCAGCCCAAGCAAGCAGAGGCGAGGCATGCTGGCACCTGGAACAGACAGGAGCTCCTCTGAGCTTTGGGCTTTGGATACTTTTAAAAGCCAGAGGAGGGGTTTCCTTCTGGATCCCGAGACTTGGGGTCCTTCCTCCTCTCCCTGCCCTCCCCCCTCTCCCCCTCCCCCACCCCCTGGCCACTTTTGAGGTGGGTGGACTCACCTCCGAAATGCTGCTGCTACCCGCCTCCCACTCACACCCAGGAGAGCTGAGGCAGGAGCAGGCAAAAAGCAACACCTCTCCCATTCAGATCTGGCCCCTGACAGAGGAGCTGGGAGCATCCACAGACCCGGCTTCCAGTCCTGCCCCCACCAACTGCTGTGTCATTTGTCACCTATGAAATGCGGATGATGATGGCAATCATGAGGACAATAATACCCGGCTGGGCCGCCACTTGGCTGTCCCGAAAACCCAGAGATCGCATACCCGCAGGCGCGGGAGAAGCACCCAGTGCTTTCCCTACGAACACCAGGTCATCTTCTTCCCGACGCCACCCCCTGCTCCCCACACCACAAACGGCAAGCACAGCAGCTGAGCACACGCACACAGGAGGGCAAGCAAAGGCCAAGGCAGGGGTGTCACCCACCAGGGTCAGAGCCCTGGGGGAGGGAGGACAGACCCCCTCCTGGAAGGGCTGGGCCCCACCCGCCCATCCTCAGGCCTCGCTTCCTTTGAAAGCAGCAGAATCAGGGCCTGGGAGGCTGACACAGCCCTGAGGATGGAAAGCGGGGTTCCATTCATATGCTCCCCACGTTTGTTCCCCCTTCTCTGCAGGCCTGCTGCCATGAGGCACAGACCAAGAGGAGGCTGCCCTCCAGGCCAAGCAAGCATCAAGCAGGGAGCTTTTCCTGCATCTTGAGCATCTGCCAGAGATGAGAGAGGAGGTTGCGTACATGCTCGGTCGGAGCATAGGGTGCCAACCTGCCCTCGCTGAGGAGATGACAGTCCCCCCAAATCCTACAAGGGCCATCAGACCTGGACATAAGAGACCGGCTCCTGTCCCAAGGCCAGACACCCTGCCTCCATTTCTCTTCCTCTTAGTGCAGACTGGCCAGGTTAGAAATTGTGCTTTCTCTTCCGAGACCTGGTAGTCCGTGCAGGGGTGGGTGCTGGGGGAGCCTGTGGGGGGTCCGGTGGGGGAGCCTCGGCCTGGGGGGCAGAGCTTGTGGGCGCTGCTTCATCGGGTCCCTGCTGAGATGCCTGAACCGTATCCCGGATCTCTGTCAGCGTCTGGCACATCTGACTGACACGGCTGGTCAGCTTGGCCATGGCCTGGCTGATGACGTGCATGCTGCTTGCCATGTCCCTGTGCACGGTCACCAGGTCCTGGCAGAATTTCTGGAACATCTCGGTCTGCTGGGCGTGGGTGTGGAGGAGCTGCCAGTCAAGGCCCATTCTGGGTGGGCTGGGGAGTGGCTGGGGGGTCCTGCAGGAGGCCTGGGCCTGGGGTGAGGGCCGGGGCCGGGTCTCTGGCTTAGGGCCCACGGTCTCAGATTGATCTGAGGAGGAGGAGGAGTGGAGCAGGGTGGGCCTGGCCAGACGGGCCTCTTCTTCCCGTGACTGCGGCAGGGACGCCCGCAGAGCCTGCCTTGAGGGCCCAGGTGTCTCCTCATCTTCATCATCTTGGGGAATAGAAACAAACAAGGGCAAACAATTACATCAGGGAGAAAGGGGGCATCCCTGGGCTTGGATCCACCCCCCGGCCATGTTACCTTAGCATCCCTCTCCCGTCACCTCTCAGCCTCGCTTGGCACATGCCCACTGCCCGCCCACCCCTAGGAAAACACCTGCTCCCCAAAGCCCTGAGGTAAGCGGGCAGGACCCCCCTGGGGGGAGTTATGAGCATGAGCAATGCCCTGTCTCCTTTCTTTCACAGGAACAGCGAGTCTAGGAGTCTAGTGTGAGAGAGCCCAGGTCAGGGGACTTGGCGACCCCAGCGTCACTGACACCATGTCAGCCTAATCACCCTCTCCATCTCTCTGCGACTCAGTTTCTGCAAAACAAAGAGAACCCCTTCTCTTTATCTCCTCAACCACTTGCCCACCCAGAAGGGTTGTTAAGAAGGCTACACAGAGAACAGACGCAAAGGTGCTCGGCAGAGATGACAGGGACACTCGCCAAAAGGTACTATGATGCCGCTCTGAGTCCCAGCCTCCATGAGGCCATTTCTGAATTATTTGGGGCCACCTTGTGGCCTTGCTGGAATCTGCAACTTTCAGTCGCGCAGGGCGTGGGGAGGGGACTATTGACAAGCTGGAGAAGGGAGGCAAGGGGTGGCGCCAGGACAGACAAGCCCAGAAAGTGCATCTATAGCTGCAACCAGCCCCGATGTCCCCCCCTGGGCCTCTCCAGGCAAGCTACCTGGACAGACAGACCCCTCCTGCCAGGAGCCTGATGGCACACAGGGACCGTCAGCCAGCCAGCCGGCCAGTCACAGGGAGGGGCCCAGGCCCTGCACACACAGGCCTTGGCTTTCTTGTGATCAGGTTATAAGCTGGTTCCCGTGGCAGGAAAAAAAACATACAGGCTGACCCTGCTGACAGGCACACTTGTACCCGAGGGGCTGAATTCAGGACAACTCCCAGTGGAGGTGATGAGGACAGACAGACTCATCTTGCCTCCGGCCAGATGGCTCCCCAGGGCCCTGGGGTCTCTCTTGGGCCAGCACAGTAAGAGCAGTGCCTCCCCATCTCTCTCGGAGGGACAGCAGCCATCCCCCTGGAATCAGGCCACTGTTGTGCGAGGCAGGGTTGGAAGGAGCAGGCAGGGCTGAGGTGGTGCTGCCCCCCTCCCTTCCAGGGCCCCATTCCACCGAGCCCTGGCCAAGTGCTGTAACAGCTGGTTGACTGCGGGGGGGGGGGGGGGGGGGGGGGGGGGGGGGGGGGGGGGGGGGGGGGGGGGGGGGGGGGGAGAGAGGGGGCTGGCCCAGCCTGCAGTGGAGGGTCCCGGGCCCCCTGCCCAGCCCAGTTCACATTTGGTAACCTCATTACCTTCCCTCTTGAGGAGACCGAGGGGTGAACAGGGCAGGATTTAGGCAACAAACTGAACGGGTGCTGGGCCCCCTTCTCTTTCTCATAGTTGGGTGGAACTGTCCCGGAATTTAACAAAACGCTGACACACAGAGAGCTGGGAGATCCGGGTTGGAGTCCTGGTTCTGGGGACCCCTCTGTTTCTGGAGCTCAGATGCCTCCTCATCTGGGAAGCGAGGAAGTTAGGCTCAGTCTCCACGTTCCTTCTCAGCCCTGAAAATCTGAGTCTGAGCGGCCACCTGTCAGGAGCCCCAGCCAAACAGGAAATTAGCAGATCCCAATAGCAAGGGGCCTGGGAAGGGAAGGCGGGGTCTTTGTGAGCCGCCCTCCCTCTGGTGGGCTGGCTGGCTTCTCTGGAGCTCCTGCCCTGCTCATCTCTCAGAGGCCAGATGGCCTCCAGTTGGACTATGAGTTGAGGGTGGAGGTGGGGAGTGGGGAGGGGGTGTGCAGTAGCAGAACTGAAAGAGGTGCAGCTCCAGCACAGAAGGCCCTCGATTGCTCCCCCTTCTGGTGAGCCCCAGCTAGAAATCCACAGGGCTGGGCCAGGAGACACAACACCCCAGCCCCTGGACTCAACGTCTGTCCTGAGACACAGGAAGCAGAAGGGAGCGGGGGAGAAGGGGCATGAGGGTGATGTGGACTCCGAGGGGACCCACTGAGCAGAGGGGCAGGGATCCTGGGGGAGCCTCAGGGCAGGCAGCAAGAGGCAGAGTGCAGAGAGGTGGCAGAAGTCAGAATTAACACAGAAATGAAGATGTTAGGGGGAGAGAGAGAGAGAGAGGGAGAGAGAGAGAGAGAGAGAGAGAGAGAGAGAGAGAGTGAGTTGATCTTTCCATGGCCTGGGCCCTGGCTTCCTCTCACACCCCCTCCCCCTCGCCTGCTCCACTGGGCTTCCCTGGCTCCTCTCTGTTCCTGGAACGTGCCAAGTGCCTTCCTGGGGCCTTGTACATGCTGTTCTCTGCCTGTGAGGCACTCCCTCCCCTCTGTGCCCCGCGCAGCCATCGGCCCGGTTAACCCTTGCTCACCCTTTGCATCTCAGTTGCACTGTCCCTCCCGGGAGCATTCCCCAGGCCCAGGTGGGGAGCCTGCTCCACCCGCTTACTCTCAGAGAGAATGCTACAGCATTTGCAGGGCCAAATGCAACATGAACACGCAGGCGCCCTGTTCAAAAACTATTATGAGTTTTTGGGAAGGGAACAGCGGAGCATTTAACCCAGCTCGGAGCTCTGGTTACAAGGGATGGCAAGGGTCACGCACCCGTGAAGTCAGCCCTCAGGACTCCTTGTACTGGTCCCTCGTTCCCTCATTACAAATTTCCTTGTGCGATTATTTACTTAAAGTTTGTCTATTCCCACGAGTGTAGGAACTCCCCGAGAGCAGGGCCGGTGTAGATTTTATACACAACTCCTGGCGCAGTGTTCAGGAAATATTCTAGAATGAATGAACGGAAGGGGGTGGAGAAGACAGAGTGGGACGAGGAGGGAGGAATGGAAAGATGGGCGAATCAGAGGGGGACAGAAGAGAGAAGGAGTTAGGCAGGTGAGTGGGAAACCACCAAGGAGGAGGCAAGGGAGCAGGCAGGAGGCGCCTGGGGAGGGGAGACGGTGGTACTCACAGCTGGTCGAAGGGCTGTCGGTGCCATCCAGTTCTGCCCTGGGGAAGCTGTGCCCGGAACGGGCCGAGAGCAGCGCTGACTTGATGGCCCGCTCGCGGGCAGTGAGCACAATGGCAGGGCCCCGGCCCCCGGCCCCGGGGCCTGACAGGGACCGCTGCATGAAGGCCAGCTTGTCCTTGGTCCTCCGTTTCATGTCATCCCATCTGTGCTTAATGTCCTTGACGGAGCGGGGGACCTGGCTCACGGAGGTGACTTTCCGAGCTATGCCTTCCCATATCTTGTCCCTGTCGGCATGGGACAGGCGCATGGTCTCCCTCCCAAAGAGAACAGCTTCATGGTGGGTCACCTCGGTGACCAGAATGTCCAGCTCCTCCTTGGAGAACTTGGGCTTCCGCTTACGATCGGCCAGGGGTGCCACATTCCTTGGGTGCAATATCCCACAAAGCACAATTGGGTAAATGACTGGCAAGGTGGGTGGTCCTCCTTCCTAATGCCGGCCCCCAGCTGGGGAGCCAGGAGGCCCCTGGCGCCCTCTCCAGCTCACCACCACTACACCCTCCTCCTACTGAGAGGTCCTTGCGCTACTCCTCGGAGGGAAGGAAGCCACACGGCGCACACAGGTGGGAGCACTGGGCTGAGCCCACGTCTGGTTCCGGGCCGGCCAGGGCAGTCACTCAGCCTCTCCCAGCCCCCTCTCCCCATCCGGAAAGGGAATAACAACCACACCAACCTAGGGGATTCTTCCAACGGGGCAAAGGCGCTGGGGTGTAAAGCTCTGAACAGGAATAAAGGATGCCTCGAGGGGTTAGGGTTAGGCCACTGCTTCTATACGTGGCTGGGAGGAAGAATAATGAAGCAGGGAAACTATTCACAGTGGCCTTCCATGGTCGGTGGCTTTGCTGGTGACGCTCAGAATTAGGGTATGGTCACAGAGGGCTTATTCTGTCCCATGGCTCTCTGCCCCGCCCCCTGCCCCCAAGTCCCCACCAGGTCCCCGCGCCCCTCCCACTGTAGCGCTGGCTAGCAGCTGCTCCTTTTGGATGTATGCGCCTGTGGCTTTCTGGCAGCTCATGGGTAGGATGTGAGGAGCCCATGAGCACCCACTGGACACCGAGTTCCATTTCGATGGAGACCAGGAGTGACCTCGGCTTCCATCTGCATAGAGCAGCCAGGGGCCCTGGGCAAGGGGACAGCCTGGCCTTTCCCCCTTCTGAGCCGGCACCTCTCTGGCTTTGAACTCAGTCTCCACCGTGTAGTTCTGTCTACCCTTGAACTAGTGCCAAAAGGTCCATCCAATACAAGAACTCAGGGTATGGAGGGAGACCTGGCACCTGATTCACTTCTCCAACTGCTGCCGGAGCTTCAACGAGAGGCCAGGAGCACAAAGACCCTCGAGGCCGGGCCTTGCCCTCGGACAGACCTGGGACTAGAGGGTGTAAAACAAGGGTGGTGCTTCTAGTGCCACCTCACAGGGCCACCAGAAGGACTGCATGCAGGGGGTTTCAACCTCAACGCTGTTGCCATTTGGGGCCGAAAATTTCCTGGTTCGTGGGGGAGGGTGGTGGCTGGGCAGCACAGGAGGTTCATCACCATCCCTGGCTGCGGCCCAAGAGAACTCAGCAGCGTCCACCCTAGAGTTGTGACAGTCAAACAGGCCTGAAGCGACTGCCAATACCCGCAGGGGCCACCGATGTCATGACTGCAGAGCGCCTAGCACAGGGCTGACATAGAGTCAGCGCTCACTAGGCGGCTGCCCATTCTCCTCTCGGCCCACTGCTGCTTTGAAGAAACTCTGTTAGATCCTCAGAAGACCTGAGGCAGGGACAGTGCTCCTGACGGTGTCTGCAGATGGGAAAGCTGCACAGACAGGAGCTGCACGCTAAGGGGGAAGGAAGCTCCCAGGATGAACTGGCTTCCCCCTCTAACTACCACCCGAGGGGCATCTCCGGGGCAACGAAACACTCACTAAGCCCCACTGACTCCTGGAGCCTTCAATGCGATGAGGACCCTATAGCGGTGACTACCCTGGTGTAGCCTGGATCAGAAGGAGGCCAGGGGCAGAAACAGGACCAAACCCCAGACCGCAAGGTAGCGGTGGCAGAAGCCGCCCCCAGGGCTCAGGAAGCCATGCTGCTGTGCACATGCAGGAAGGACACTAGCCCACAAGTCCAGGGTCAGCCACTGACCCTGTGACCTTGATCTGCCACTGACCACGTGGCCTTGCCTTGCTCTGGGCCTCAGTTACTCAGGAAGCATGAAGACTGGCAAAGAGCCGTGGTTCTCCACACTGGTGGCGCATCGGAATTACCATGGAGAGCTTCAAAAAACACCAGTGCCCTGGGCTCCATCCCAGCCCAAGTAAGTCAGACTCTCCGGGGGGCCAGATGGTCATGCACTTATAGCTCAGATGATGAACCCGCTTTGGAACTGTGGTAAAGCCTCGTTCCCCAGCTGCAAGACCAGAGGTGGGTGGGAAAGTGGGACAGAATCAGCTCCTCCCGACAAAGTTTCTGAAGTGACGGTGCAGGAAGGCCTGAACCACTGTCTCAGACGCATTCTCCTTCGCTTGCCGACAGCCCCTACAGCAACAGGGGCAGGAGCACGGCGAGGGGCCCGCACCACGCAGCCCGCTGATGGCCCACCGGACGTGTGGCCCCACTGCTATGCCTTTGCTCACTGTGCCTTCAAACAAAAGCCTGGCCCCTTCGAAGGCTCAGTTCAAAGGCGCCTTCTCTTTCATCTGGGCCCTGCAGCACATGGTTTCAGCAAAAGCTGTTTCCCTGGTGCAAGGTGTGTCCTGGGACGGCGGGGCGCCTGGTACAGGCTCTGGCTCCCTATCGGTGCTCAGGAACACGCGGTAAATTGCGTGTGCTGAGATGATCTGCACCCAGTGGTCGGGGAAAAGAAAGTCAGGAGCGTGGCTGAGGCTCAGGTGGGAGCATAGGAGCACAGTGAAGCCACAGAGAGAGGACCGGAGACAACGTCACACTCTCCCCAATTACTCCTCACTTGCTTGGAAGGTCTCCTTGTTTGAATACAGCAAACTTCCTCTTAGGAAGTCCCTCACTGCCCTTCCTCCCAGCACAATCTCTCAGCCCGCAGTCTCCACGAGTTACAGAACTGCATAGACGCCCACCGAGGGCCCGATCCATGGTGTGGCTATGGCCTGGGTCCAGCCATCCGAGCCGCCCTTCCCTCCCAACCCAGATCCAAACCTCCATCACCACTCCCAAGTCCCAGAGAGAGGCCACCAAAAGGGCAACAAGGCAAGTCAGACCTCCCACACCTTCCCACACCCATCCACAGACCCCCCCCCCCCGTGGGGCCCCGGCACACGGCACAGACCAGCAGCACAGAACCAAAAGGGGAGCCTCCAGAGTTCCAGCTCAGC
Organism: Murina feae; assembly: GCA_004026665.1. Taxonomy (NCBI): domain Eukaryota; kingdom Metazoa; phylum Chordata; class Mammalia; order Chiroptera; family Vespertilionidae; genus Murina; species Murina feae. The sequence goes on along the minus strand of PVJC01003738.1, from coordinate 2,127 downwards.
TCGGCCACCTCTGGCCTGCCCTGGCCAGTCGCCTGCTCTCCTTGGCTGGCCATAAAGGATCCTTCTGGCGCAAACTTCTGTCCCAAACACCGGACCACAGTAAAACCACTCTTGGAAGTACTCGTGCCTGGGCTGCAAGCACCATTGAAAGCAGCCGGAAGCCTGCTTCTCCATGGAGCCATTGACACAACTGCTGCGGCTGCCCTGAGTCCTGCACCACTCCAGCAGGATCTGCCCTGCGAGAGGGCGCAGTCCTGGGTGGAGGGAATGCTGCCAGGAGCCTGGCCAGAGGCCTCCTGCAGAGCCCCCTGATGAAAGACTGGGGGAGCTAGAGGGTCGCCTAGAGCTAGACACATCTCAAAGCCTGCAAAGGGCAGTCCCAGGGCCTTTGGGAGTCCCCACCACTGGAAACCCCACAGGCCCAGCATCTCCCTCGTCTCTTTCCAGAGTCCAGGCAAGTCTCCCGGGAAGCCAGCAGAGAGCAGGACTCACCTCATCCAGTTGGCTTTAGTCTCGTCCGACCCATCTACGGACTTGTAGTGGTTGTTCTTGTCCACAATCTGGAAGACAGAGAAGGAATCTAGAACGGGCCATTCCACAGGGGGCTCTCATATTCTTGGGCTCCTCCCCGAACCAGGGCCCAGGGCCTGACTCCATCTGCTACCATCCAGAAACTTCCTTTGTCCCTCCCACCACAGCACCCTCACTGCTGCAGGGCTGACACCAGGCCTGGGCCAGCAGCAATAAAATCCAGCGCGCGCTCTCTCGCTCTCTCTCTCTCTCTCTCTCTCTCTCTCTCTCTCTCTCTCTCTCTCTCTCGCCTTGTCTCCCTCTCTCATTTCTGTGGGACACAGAGGCTTTCCCTGGAGGACTAGACACATGTGGTTTCAGAGGGCTCCTCCTCTCCCAAATCTCTGAACATTCAAGAGCCTCAGCGTTTGGGCTGGGCCTCTTCGCCTGCTGTAGAACTGTCCTTCTTTCATCATCATTCCTGACCCAGAGTTCAGCTGGGTAGGCAATTGCAAGCAGATGAAGTTTTGCTCTTTTTTCGGCGCTTCTGAAGACTGTCAAGAAGGCTGCCATGCGCTCTTAGTCTAAGATTCTTTTGAGGATAACTTGTCTATGGTAAATTCTAAGACTTTCTCCTTATTCTTGATTTTCTGTACGTTCACCATGTGGTCCTGAAGTGGAGATTCACTTTTTAAAAACGTGAGCGTTACTTGATGAGCAAGCACATTGTATGATGAGGACTTATATCTCTTTTTCTCAATTCTGAAAAATTCTCGGCTGTTATGCTTTCGAGTATAGCTTCTCCATCATTTTCTCCAGACTCCTACTGAATAATTTCCATGGAGCATATTTTGGAGTGGTTCAGTCTAGTCCCCATGTCCTTTAACTGCCCTTTCGTGTTTTTCTCTTTCTGGACAGTGCTTTGGGGAAATTTCCCAACCTCTCTCCCAATTCACTAATCTTCTCTTTAATTGCACCCAGCCCAGAGGTTGCCCATCTAGAGAGATTCTGCCTTTCCTTCCTTCCCTTTTCAACGAGTATTTTCAATGCAATGAATAGTTTTCATTCTCTGAATTTTTAATTGTTTTTATTTCACATCCATCTTTTCTTACTCTGCCTTTTTGTTTCATGTCATGTTCCTTCTTTTTCCTATTCTAACAGCTTTATTGGAGTGTAATTGACATATAATGTACCATTTGGTAAGTTCTCACAAATGTATGCATCTATTATCACAATCAAGAAAAAAAACATATCCATCACCCCCAACAGTTTCCTTATGGCCTATATAATCTCATATCTGTCAGCTGCATATCTTTCTTTGGAGAAGTGTCTGTTCAGATCTTTTCCTCATTTTTTAAATAGTGGATTTTTCTTTTTTATTGTTGAGTTTTTGAGAGTTTTAAAAAAAATATATGTTGGGCTCTGGCTGGGTAGTTCAGTTGGTTAGAGTATCATCCCAATACACCAAAGTTGTGGGTTTGATGCCTACTCCAGATACATAAAAGAATCAAACAATCTAATATAATAAAAGAGAAACATGCAAATTGACCGTTACCACCAGCCAATCAGAGCGGCTGTATGCAAATTAACCCAGCCAAGATGGAGGCCAACAGCCAT
>PVJC01003737.1:0-68239 GCA_004026665.1 Murina feae | reverse complement strand
CCACACACACCACACACACACACCACACTCTCACACACACACTCACACACACACACACACACACACACCAAAGAATATTCAGAGAAAGAAAAGTAATTCTTGGGCTAAGAGTCCACATTTGATGAATATAATGAACTAAACAAAATAAACTAACATTTCAGTATTGCATCAATCACTTGAGTAAGATACTAGAAAAAATGTGGGTGATAGAAGTGCAATACTTTTCTTTTAATAAAGTGTTCATAAGTAATTACAAAAAGGCACTACGTTCCCCATTATCCTTGGCAACATGACTGTTTTCATGAATGGAATGTGGATAAATGTGATCCACAGCAGTTTCTCAAAAGAAAATCTATGTCCTTCACCTCCTCCTCCATTTATTCATGAGCTGGAATGCCGATGTGATGAACAGCTGATCCAGAATTCTCAGAAATACATGAGGGCACCCTTGCATAATAAACCTACTGCCTTCAGTCAGACCGCCTACTTCTGAACTGCTGCATGAGAGAGAAACAGACCTTTGCTTTGCTTGAGCTATTAAGTTTTGGACTTTCTCATTACATGAGCTTTTGCCAATACCACAACTGATATGTAAGCAAGGACCAGAAATGGGACACTCCAATCACCAAAACCCAACAGCTGCGGGCAGTGAGGAAACAGATGATCCTATTCAACCATGGCTACATACATAGCAATAGTTCCTTTTGACCAGAATGGTGAAGTCCATTGGTTTCCTCTCAATGATACTAAGACTATAAAATAGAGATAAAATAAGTCAATAATTAAGAATTACCTTGTTTTCAAACAGAAAAAGACTCATAGATACAGAGAACAAACTGATGGTTACCAGATTAGAGGCGGTGTTGGGGGACTGGGTGAAAAGGTAAAGGGCTTAGAGGGTGTAGATTGGTAGTTAAAAAATAGTGATGGGGTGTAAAGTACAGCAAAGGGAATATAGTCAATAATACTGTAATAACTATGTATGGTGTCAGGTAGACACTAGACTTATCTGGAGGATCACTTTATAAATAGTGTAAATGTTTAACCACTGTTCTGTGCACCTCAAACTAATATAATATTGCATGCCAATTATAGTTTTCAAAAAAAAAAAGCTAACTTGTTTGCCAGCAGATGAGGGAAAGAGTACTGCTCCTCAAAAGAAGGCTCTCGACCTGTGGCCCACAACAGGAATCTGGAAGCTTGAGGCCTTGCAAGTTGGCAAAGGTGAACTCTGAAGTTATGACTTGTTCATCAAAAGAACTCACTTTCCTGAGATCAATGCTCTTTGGCATTTAGCTTTTCACTAGTACGCACTTAGCCTTTAGAGTACCTTTAAAAGGCAACAATATCTGACCTGGTAGGTCTCTGAGGTTCAATAGATGTGAACTAGTAGGAGATACTGAACCTTAGGGTGGTGATTTATTTCTCCAGAAATCTATGATAAGGTGATGCTATTTTAGGAAAGGACGCTGGACATTCTCTTAACACCATTCAGTTGGTCTTATCAGGAATATTATGCAGATTTTTTCCTTAGCAAGCTAAAATGGGTCAGCCAAAAAGTGCCAAAATAATTAATTGAAGTACTATCACCCTAAAAAAAATGCATCTCATTCAGATTCCTCTTCTTCACATAAGATGAGATTCTCTATACTTCCTCAATAACAATAAACTTCATAGAGAAATAGTGACCTATGTCTCAGACAGCCCTATATAAGTAGTATATTAATTTGCAGTTTAAATTTACCCTGAACTTTAAATTCAAGACACTCTGTCCTATTATATCATGGCTACAATACCCAAAATTAAAGCACAGCTAAAATAGTAAAGCAGATAAAAAGCAAGTCAGCTAAGGTCAATATTAACTGTAGACAAAATTCATGCACTAATGGATTCAGGCAATCTCCACTCAATAGCTTCAAGGCCTAAGTAGGTCAGCGGGCTGAAAAATAGGAAATTGTCTTCAGCACAAGATCAAAATATCAAAAATCAATATTGTGTTCTGTTCTTACATTTTTAAGTCGGTTCAAGGCCATAGGAGATTAAATATAAAGAATTTGATAAATTATTTTCATACATATTAGATATTAGTATTGAACTTTTGGCCAATTGCTTTTATTTATTATTGTTATTTTTTATATATATTTTATTGACTTTTTACAGAGAGGAGGGAGAGGGATAGAGAGTTAGAAACATCTATGAGAGAAACATCGATCAGCTGCCTCCTGTACAGCCCCCCACTGGGGATGTGCCCACAATCAAGGTACTCGCCCTTGCCTGGAATCAAACCTAGGACCCTTGAGTCCACAGGCCGACGCTCTATCTACTGAGCCAAACAGGTTAGGGTTATTGTTATTTTTTAATCCTCATCTGAGGATATCTTTTCATTGATTTTAAATAGAGAGGAAAGGGGAGAGAGAAACATGATGTGGGAGAGAAACATCGAATGGTTGCCTGTCATACACACCCCGAAAGGGGACTGAACCCACATTTGGAATCAAAACTGCAAACTTTTAGGTGTATGAGATGATGCCCCGTCTAACTGAGCCACCCTGTCAGGGCTGGCCCCGTTACTTTTAAATGGATATTTAAAATATTATTTCTATTTTCCAGAATCTTCATCTTCCTTTCATTTCTCAAATTTAAGCCTTCTACTTCTTTCAAGAATGATGACTTTTCCCCCTAGAAAGTTGTTAAATGGCTCCTCTCAGAGACAAATGTTAGTTCCATCAAGTGCCTATGATTGATTTCCATCAGCAGTATATCTGACAACACCCTTGTTATTTAGCTTGTCAGTTTCTCAGAATACTGACCACATGCCCATTATCAGAACTGAGAGAACACATCACAGCCCAAGTGATGCAGATAAAATGAGATGTCACATTTGTGTTATATTGTGCCTCTTCTTGCTACCAGATTTCACTTGAAGTAATATCACTTGATCCAATTAGATATATCATCATTTTTAAATGATTTTTATGGCCAGAAGTCAACATTAATTTGGATAATAGATATTAATTATAATTTTAAAAAGGACAGCCTTGGTATCGTAAAGTAAATTTTTTCTAAAAGAAAATAGTATTATAGCCAGCATAATGGAAATGAATATTGTAGGTGCATAATTAATGATCATTTGCAATGACCAGGAGGATAATCAAGTAATTGGAATTTGGGCCACAATTATTCTCAACTGCCTTCTATAAAACTTATTATAAATTCATTTGAAAAAAAAAACTACTTACATACATAATATTACAAATGTTAATGATGGTTTTATATTGCTGAATTCAGGGCATCATTAGGAACATAAAAAGTTCAAGGTGAAAACTTAGTCCAACTTAAGATAACTTAGTCCATCTTCCTTATTTTACAATTAAATAGAATACAGGCCAGAGAATATAAATGAATTTCCTAAAGTCAAAACCTCAAACTTTGAACTCAAGCTAAGTTCTCCCTTCTTAACCATCCTGCCTTTTCAACCACGTTGAGTCTTAGTGTTTTTATACCTTTGACACCCGGAACATGTAAAAAGGCATAAGGATGGTTAAGAAAAACACTAGAAAATGCATTATCTACAACCATTCACAATATAATAAAATATCTAACTATTCTGACCTCTGTAAGATATCTAATGTGTCCAACAATATGGTATACTTATGTCAAAAAAAAGTAACTTCATTTTCTTCTCCCCAAGGCAACTTGAATAGGAAAACAACAAAGTGTACTTGGGAAAAGGATGTGAAACTCTAAAAGCAATCTTATCTCTGCATTGGTACTTAAACAGCTAAGCCACTGGATTACTTTTCCAATTTCCAGGGCCTGTGGGTTTTCTATAACACTCATACAGAGTATACATCCTGTGGACATTACATTTCATTCAACTTTTCCAAAGGGAATTTAGATAATAATTCAACTGATCCTTTCTCTGGCTCACTTAGCTAGCTTGGATCAGTGGATTACAGGGAATTTAGGCCTAAGTCTAGATCAAAGTCTGTTTATGTTTTAGCACACTGATGATAGATTATTCTTTAGGGGAGGAAGCAGAAGAGGATGATTTTTGCAGGTGATGCAATCAAGATGATTTGATGAATTTGTGGGCATTAAAGAAATTACATATTTTTTAATTAGGTACCTTTTTGTTAAAGTTGTCATAGAGAAATCATTAACTAGGTGAAGTTCAGAAGATTAGTACTAATAAAGCATAATCAGTATATTTAAATACAAGTCAGAAAATAGTATCAGGAAATACAAGCTCTAGTTTCCTTGTAATAATTAACTCCTGAGTCACAAGGTCCTCATTATCGTGTTTCTGTAATATAAAGATCCCTATTTCTTTTTTCTTCCTGTTTATTGATAAATGTGCTACAACTAAGACCTCCAGAAAAATGTGGACATTCACAACTGATCAATCAAACTATGAATTAACTGACCTACTTTGTGGCTTATAAATGGTAGAAATTGATCAATGATTGTAAGCTTTCTAAAATGAGAGAAGTTATGCTTTATTTTTAAATATTTCTAACACCACAAACCACAGCAGAAAACAAATAGTAAATAAAATTTGTATTGGGTTATATCCATAGCATTATAACTATGACATAGATTTATATTTCCCATAAATTATTATGCTCTTGAAATGGAATCTATATAATATCTACTAACACTGAAATTACATATACTAGAACCTGATCCAACTTCCGTAAATCCCAAATGTTTCCTCAAACAGATTAACATTTATAGACAATGATCTGGGACTATTTTATCTCAATATGTTGGATTATCTATGTTCAAAATTAATTTAGAAGTTTAGCAAACCAGGACAAGTTCTGCCTTGGGGCAGGAAGGCAGCAAAGATGTGAATCTTGGCAATTTAAATATCCTACCTCTGTGAATATTCCCATTTATTACCCTTCTGCATTATCAATTTTACCTTCTTATAATGGTCTGTACATTTTCACTCCCCAGAACACATCTACTAAATTCTTTCAGAAAAATTAATCTTTGCTTAAATATGTCATAGCTTAGTCTGAGAGTGAAATCCCAGGTTGGCAGCTTTCTTTGCCTTTCACAAACCTTTCTCTCTCCTTCTAATCTGTAGCTAAAGCATTAATGGGTGTAGTACTCTAGTACAAGGTCAACTGCCTTCCACTATACTTTAAATGCATTTATTGTATCTACGAATTTAGGCCAAAAATATAAGGAATTTATTTTTTTAAATCTACCCACTATAAGTTTTAAGTTTACCATAGTTGGTTATTATTTTTCCAGGATAGATTGCCAATTGAAGATATCTAACTTATATGTGTTATTTATAAATTTGCTTAATAAATGTTTACTGCTGTCTGTCTAGTTTGCAACAAGGATTATGCAGAGAAGAAAAATGTAAATAAAACAAAGCTTCCAATCTCCAGCAGTATATAATTTATCAAAGAGATAGGTCACACACAGAAATAATTTTATCCACTGGGTCTGAAGCGATCAGTTATATAAAAGAAAAAGTGATGCATGCTGGAAGTTGAGAAGTTGTTTGACCTAAATTGACTGAGAGGTTTCCAGGGGAAAATTGTGAGCACAAGGCCTCATGAACGATGTGAGGCTGAGATGAATCTGTCTCCTGGAAAACCTAGATACCTTTCTAGTGACGTGGAGAATGGTTTCAGCACGGGCACAAACAGGGATTTCTTTTCTATCTCTAATAGTTGTCTGCTTTTACAAGAAATAAACTCAGCTAGGGAATGGACTATGCTTTTCTCACTTCTAACTGCCTCACTGTTCCTCTCCACTGCTGACCAGCTGCTGCATGTTCATTATGCTGTTTTGCAGGTTACTCACTAAACTCAAGGCCTGATTCTGCACACTTGATACTGTGTCTGGTACTCTCTACATTGCTCCATGTTGTGGACAAGTTAGAAAAAAATGTAGCCCAAATCTTTATGGGCACCTGCAAGGACTTCCAGGCAGAGGAAATTGTACGACCATTGGCCCAAACTCAATAAAATAAGGGATGTTTAAAAGAAGATTGTGGAGATTCTGTCAGCTGTGGAGTATATCTATTCCAATTATGCATTCTGTAAAAATTGTAAAAATAACCAGACAATGGATTTAGGGACCTACAGGGCATGTGGTGAGACAGATATGAGCTAAAATTCCATTGATAACCTGACTTCCATAAATCCCTAATCTGGTGACGGAGAGTTTATTATCAAATGATATATTGTAAGTTTCATCAAGCAGAGAGCAATGTGAAAGTGGTAGATGCTATTAATTTACACTGTATCAAGAGGGCAAAAAATAGCCATGAGTTCATTTTAGTAACCTTATACATTACTAGAGGCCCAGTGCACAAAATTCATGCATGATGCATGAGTATGGTCCCTAGGCCTGGCCAGCTATCAGGGTCCATCAGGTTCCCTGCCTGTCGGCCTCCCTGCCTTCTCCTTTCCTAACTCCTTCAGCATCCCGCTGCTGCCACTGGTCAACCACCATGTTATGCGCTCCCCCTGGTGGTCAGCTCACATCATAGTGAGCAATTGAACTCCTAGTCTCTCAGTTGAACTCCCACGGGGACAATTTGCATATTAGCCTTTTATTATAGGATAATAATATATGTATTTTTAAAGTCAAACTTTCTCATAAGGATGTAAGAATAAGAATAGTTAATATATAATATATATAATCATATTGACATTTAATAAAGTAAAATGAAAGAATAAGATGGCAAAACACTTAAAATTAACAATTCATTTACATTCAGTTAAGTGCTGGCTAGGAAGTCTGGGGGGAAAAAAGACTTTTCTGAGCAATGCTTGCCATCCTGAAGCTGCTATAATTGGCTCTATTGTATAGGTCCACTATTAGAACCACCTAAATAATTGTTGTTTACAACTGTAATTTAAGACTCCTTTGAGGTTCAGAGTTTTAGGTAGAATACACTCAATGTTGGGTACTGTGAACCGAAGTAACAGCATAGCAAGAATGAATAATAATATTTAAAAAATGTTTTCTGGGGTAATAAATGTATCTGGGTTGCTTACATCTGTAACACATTCTACAGGGCTTAGCTTATTTACACAATACCAGAAGACATGATTCAAAAGAAATGAGAATACTTTTTCTCATTATATTTTTATTTTCTGACTTTTCATCTGAAGGCTAAGGAACATGATATTAAAAGTGAAAAAGGACAAAAAATTGAACTAAGTCTTAAGAGTTACACATAATCTTTTATACCCTTTTTCTTTATATCCAACACAAGCTAAATACAGGAAGTGATTGTGTTGGATGCAATACAGGATTTATTATCATTTTATTGGGTTGAATATTCTATATTTCTACCTACATAGTTAATTTATTCCACTGCTAGTATTAATGTTAATGGCATTCCATAGTTCTTACCACTCCCACACTAATTTATGCTTTATGCATACATGTATATGAAACAGCAAAATATATCAGGCCAAGAACAAACAAAACTCAAGATTATACTAAGGAAATGATAAATTAATAAGTGCATTGTTTATTATGTTTAATCAGTAAATGAAATCTGAATTCACTATTGACTTGCATCTCATTTTTTCCTGTTCTGCTTCCAGAAATACCAGTTCCTTAAGATCAATCATAATTGAAAATATAAATAATTTTATTGAGCACCAGTGTTTTGTGTTTGCCTGACACTTTGTACTGTTTTATCTAACTCTCACAACATGTTCCTAGTGATTAGCTGATTTTATTTTAAAAAGAGGTTATGACCTGCATAACACCTGGAGTGAGGAGTGACCTTACAGGAACTTCAATTTAGGTCTCTCTAGCTACAAATGACCTTTCTACCCACTAATACCATGCTACACAGAAAAGTACATTATAACACAGTGTTCTTGGTCAATCTACTAAACCACATTTCAATAGAAACTAACTAAGTGAATCCACAAACACCTTCCTGGACTCTGGAAAAAATTGTTTTAAATAATTAAATTAGGAAATTAGAGTTTTGTCAAAATATACAACCTAATAAATCGAAGAGCAAGAATAATTTTTAAAACAATGTAAACACCATTTTTAGAAAAATGTAGAATACTGACCTTGTACATAAAACAAATTTGTGATCATTTCTATACATTTAAAAATTAATCAAGAATTGCCTAATTTGAATGTGGAAGAATGAATGGTGGTGAACTCTACATCTGCTATTAGTCTAACTGGCATGCAAATATATCTACTATGCTTCCTCAATATTGTTTCAAAGTATGGGTGCTTTTCCAGGAGAGTTCCTTCACTTTAAAAATGGACTATTTTTGAAATATAAACCCCCAATCTTTCTTTGCTTTAGTTTTCTCATCTAGAAAGCAGAAATATCAAATCCCCTTTTTCATATACCTCACAGATTAAAAATATATTTGTAGGTAAGAAAGCACTGAACAAGGAATTTGCTTAAGATTGAGGTCATAGTATCATTATTAACAATTACAGTTTAGAAAAGTTTATTTTAATTTGCTTTACTCAATAATAATCAAGAAATACCTATTAGGTAAACAAGATCAAGAAATACTCCAGGGATTAGAGAAAGAATACATTAGTTTTAGTATAATTCAATCTTAAATCCATTTAGCTTAAAAGTAAAACTATTTAACATTTTTAATTGGAAAAAATCTCTGATCCTTTGCCTATCCAGTATCAGAGGCATAAGAAAAGGCAATTTATAAGAAGACCATGTTTCTATCATTTTAGAGAAGGAAGTTAGGAAAAACTTCACTGAAGAGGTGGGTTCTGAGCAAGTCCTGGAAAGACAAGAAAACTGCATATTCAGAAAGAAAGAGAAAAACAAAAACAAAAACAAAAACACAAAACAAAGTGTAGATTATAGATAATATATTTGAAAACAAAAGTTATTAGTTTATAAAGTCTCAAAAAATCCCTAAAATATCAACTTTTCAGATAAAGTTCAGTTCAGTCTGTGGTGGAAGGTATTATTCACATAGATAATTACAGAAAAGTAGGCCAAAATTTTAACTTCTTGAATGTTCCAATTTTATTGATAAAAGCCATGTCCTGTGTGCTATGTAATGGAAATCTATTTTAGGCAACAATAAAATACTATGCAAGAACAAGTTGGACTCAACCTCCCTTTTATATTGTTGAAGATGTTTAGAATGACTAATGGTACAAAGCATTTTTTTTAATTGGCTGGCTGGAAAATGCCAAAGAAACAAGTGTTAACTAGTCTGACTTGAACTTTACTTTCTCTCCTTTGATGTTATCATTTTCTCTTTTTCCTCCAACAAGGGCTACTTTGAAGGGCATGTGAATGCGAGAGAAATTCAAAACACATTTTTTAAAATTATTTTTTTCACATATGTTTGTACAGATGGTATTTAAAAACATTTTAAGTATATTTTTTTAAAAAGTTTCATTTCAAAGTTTGATCCTGAAACAGATATTAAGGCTCAGTCATATAAAGGCAGTTATTTTAAATGCAAATTGAGGGGAGGTTGTTTTGCTGCCATTAATACTATAACAAGTCCCTCTTCACACACACACACACACTTTATCTCAGATGCCTAACAGGAGATAAAATGACTGGGACTTTTATGGGCAATGAAAGTAAATATAGGACAGACTTTTAGGAGTTTTAACAAGTAGTGTATTTGGTTATAGTTATAGAAGGAATACTTCTAAATTTATGTATTATATTTTATATAACATATAACTTGCAGAAGTGTACAGTGCCTAAATGGCAAGAGCCAGAGACAATGAAAAATACTAAGTCATTGAATGTTCGTGAAGAAAACTAATTACAGACCATCTGGATCAGTGTTTTAAAACTATAATAAAATAGAAATTTTACAATGGGGGAAAAAGGGGTGACATCTATAATACATTCAACAATAAAGATTAAAAGTAAAGAAATAATAAAATAGAAGATTTAAATGTTTAGTAGTCATGTATTATTTTAATGTATGTTATAAAATACCTTAAAATTTAATGTGACATTTGCCACCATTTTAAAATAATTTTAAACAAAAAATTAGAAATCTGTTACAGCAATAGTATATAAATATAGCAAAAATAGTAATCCTATATAATAAAATTCTAATATGCAAATTGACTGAACAGAGGAATGACCGGTCACTATGACACACACTGACCACAAGGAAGTAGATGCTTAATACAGAAGCTGTCCCCTGGTGGTCAGTGCACTCCCATAAAGGGAGTGGTGCTCAGCCAGAAGCCAGGCTCATGGCTGGCGAGTGCCTTGGTAGTGGCAGCATTAAGGACCCCTTGGGGGATGTCTGCATGCCTGCTTAGGCTTAGGCTTGCTCTCCACGAGAAGGTGCAGACTGGGCTGAGGGACCTCTTCTTCCCCAGTGCATGAATGTCATGCATGTGGCCTCTACTGTGATATATAAAAGAATGAAGTTTGAAAATCTATTAAGTTGTTGTTCCAATAGAGACATTGGATTGCAAATAAATATGAAACCTGCTTGTGCTTAAACAATAAAACCATGTGTTCAAGAATATGATTGGGGAAAACATTTTCTAATACCATGAAATCTAATTTCTCACTGATATTATTTTTCAATGCAAGATACAATATTCAAATGGTAAATTTAAATTATTGGTGTCTCCTTAAACTTTCACTCATACTTGCAAGGGAACATTAATCATCGGTGGCTATTAAAAGTTTGTTTTTTAATAGATTAGTCTCAACTTTAAAAGTAGCAACCTAATCAAGATTTCATAGCATGAATAAAGAAATTCTCAGGTTTATCATAATTTCTTTTGAGACAAGGAAGATCACTCAAATATTTAAATAATTACAATTAAGAACAAATAATAACAGAATTTTTTTTGATATATGACTATGAGAATTTTCACCATAATAGGTGTGACATTTGCTGCCAGAGAAAATATTCCATAAAGTAAAAGACTATATCTGTAGATTTCATGGTTCCTCTTCATGTAGCCCATATCCTACAATGTGGGCAGTTTTCAGTAAATATCTTATAAACTAATAGCAGAAAATTAAATTATACAAGAAAATTTATTTCAATAATTAGAATGCTCTAACAGTGGTTCATGCTACTATAGGGAAATAACGACCCCCATACCATGAGGACTTCTCATGACTGGATGCAATGAAGGAATTCTAAGCATGATAAGCATTAGCTTAGAGTCCCTGTGGTCCCTTTCAGCCATGAGATTCTATGATTCATTTTTCTATGAATACCTAGGGCATGTTGAATTATATTACCTCTTACACATCATAAAGGCATCATTTAATAATTTACTACATGCCCTACATGCATTGTAGTTTTGTAATTTTGAATAATTAATTGCTTCTAAAGCATGATTAGCATACTAGAGGCCCAGTGGACAAAATTTGTGCATAGGTAGGATCCCTAGTGGCTGCCAGTTGCCAGCTGGGGCCTTCCTTCGTTCTGCTCTGCCCCCTGGTTGGCAGCGCATGTCACAGCGAGTGATTGAATTCCCGGTTGGTCAAACTCCCAAGGGGACACTTTGCATACTAGGCATATATATATACTAGAGGCCTGGTGCATGACATTCATGCACTGGAGGGGGGTCCCTCAGCACCCCCTGCACCCTCTCGCAGTCTGAAACCCCAAAGAGGTCCTTAGTGCTGCCACAGAGGCAGAAGAGGCTCCTGTCCCCACCACTGCACTCACCAGCCTTGAGCTAAGCAGCACTCCCCCTGTGGGATCACACTGACCACCAGCAGGCAGCTCCTGTGTTGAGCATTTGCCCCCTGGTGGTCAGTGTGAATCATAACGACCAGTCATTCCTCCAGTCTATTTGCATATTAGTCTTTTATTATATAGGAATATATCTATATCTATCTATCTATCTATCTATCTATCTATCTATCTATCTATCTATATATGTATGTATATAATCTGGGTAGTACATAAGTAGTTCTTTAGTAAACCCTCAGAAATTGTCATATCATTGTTATACTCATTTCACAGTTAGCCAAACCAAGACAGAAGGCACTGCAAATCCTCTTACTTCCTAGCCTTAACCATAATGATTTCCAGGATTTCACAATATATCCCTCAGAACCCAGGTAATTGTGTTTCTGTTATATAGAAACTTATGTAGTATAGAAACTCACAATTTTCTTTGTGCCAATAGCACATATAGAAGGGGGAAAATAGATAATCTATTCAAATAATGTTTAGCTAAATCTAAAAGACTTGAAAGAAGTCAGTTATCACCTACTACCTTTGCTAGAAGAAAATTTCCCAGAGCATAGAGAATGCCTAGGTCAGAAGTGAAAGTATATTCCATTACCTCTTATGTACCTACACACCTCAAGGTCTAGTCATTAGTACCTACTACTGAGTTCATGCATGAACTATTAGAAATGTTTATACATACTCAAAAGCAATGGCAAAAAACTGAAAACTCCCAAAACTAAAATATTTCATTTCTGAACTCAAATTCATTTACCTCAATGCCCTCTTGACTGATGCAACTTTAGATTATAACAGGAAAATCAAAGTACACACCACCTAAAGAAGTAATAAGTAAGAAACATTTGAAATGGAAATCTTGGAGACAGGAATATTAGGTCAAGGTTTCAGAGTATGTGCAAAAACACCCATAAGTAAATTGAACCAGTGTGTTGAAACATAATTCTGTAATTCTCATGGTAGCATCTCGAGGAACTAAGTTTGCAAGCACCGTATTTGCAATATATGTTGGTGGAGTTTCCGGAAAACCCAGATCAGTCCCAGGAGATCCTTTCTATGTTATAGTCATGAAACAATATAGGTTATTAATGATGAGGCTTTACTCTTTCTTTAGTCAGTGGCATTCTGAATATTAAGAAGAAACAAACAAAACTCATTTGGAACTATCTATAGGTAGGTGAATTTTCCCCCTTCCATAAATGCCACTTTATTTACTCTTCCTATTTCTAAAGATAGCTGTAAACAATTTCTGCACCAACTATCCCAGTACAAGCAGAACAGATTCAGAAAATAATAACTCATTGGAATTGAGGCAGTTACAGACACATTTGCACTCTCCGAAGCTGGCAGCTTCGTTCTCTAGAGACAGGTGCATTTATCATATTCACAGCCATAGTAAAATGAAATCATCAACTAAAGGGACTCTGGTTCACTCATCTTCCTCCAGGAGAGCCAACCACATTTCAAATATTTAAGAAGAGGAACTCCAGACTGTATTTGTTTGAGAGAAAGCTGAAAGCCTGGGGAAGTTGATGGGCAGTGCTGAGCTACACCATGGTACATTTAGAACAAAGGCTGTTATGAGTCCTTAAAGATTGCATGAGTACGCCATATTTGAACTCATAAATTAGAACCGGAATGGGGGGATTAAGGGTGAGATGGTTGACTAGCATAAAAGAACACTTTGGGGAAGTATTTACATTTCAATTGTGATCTCATTTAGGGCACTTATTGCCAAGTTTTGGTTTCTATTCAAGCTTCTTTTACTACCAAAATAAAGCAGAGTAAAAAACTTTTTCTGTTGTTTTTGTTTTAACACAATTCTAAACGCAAATGTCTTTATTACATGTTTTGTTTTTTCCCACATATAATGCACACACCCTTGTTATCGCTTCTGTATGAACCTTAAATTGGTTATCTTTGTTGGACAAATATTTTGAATTTGAAATGGCATTGAATTTAGCCATTTCCTTCCTCTACAACTCTTGTTGTTACTTGAAGTGTATTCTGAATCTCCTGGGAAAAATAAATCAGGTTTGATTGCCTCTTTCTCTTTATTGTTTCCATTTTAGAAATAGAAAACATTTTACTTTGTCACTGAATTCCTTTGGCCTTGAGCAGTTGTGTTACATATATTTTGCTTAGAAATTCTCAATTTCTTTCCATCATCTCAATAATTAGAAATGCCAAAATTTAAAAATGCATTATTTCCAGACACTGATTTAGACCCACTGCTTATAGGCACATAAACAGTTTCTAAAGGGCAAAAAATACATATCACATATATATATATATACTAAGACAATACCTGAAAAATAATTTATTCTGCATTAAATCATGAACACTACAAACTATGTCATTGATTAAATACAAAAGGAAACTTGGATATAATTAAACCACAACTTTGTAGAGCCCAATTGACCTTTTTTTCTAGAAACATAAATATGTGTAATCTCTGGATAATGTGATTTTCTTAATAAATATTTTTATTATTATAGCTCATTTTAGAGTATTCTGGCAAGCATTTAGAAATATAGTTATTTAGAAATTAAAGTGATGTCTACTCAAACTAAGAGTCTTCTAACTTTCTCACACTCTCTAGATGATGCTAATAAATGCTTAGATCCCTTGAAAGACCACCTATATTAATAAAAGGGTAACATGCTAATTAGACTGTGTGACCAGCCCTCTTCCAGGCGTCCAACTTCCTTCCAGACAAAGCCACAGTGGTGGGGGCCAAGGCAGAGGTGGTTAAGGGCTATCAGGCTGGCAGGGGAGGGCAGTTGGGGACCATCAGGCCTGCAGAGGAGGGCAGTTGGGGGCCATCAGGCTGGCAGGGGAGGGTAGTTGGGGGCCATCAGCCTGCAAAAGAGGGCAATTGGGGGCCATCAGGCCTGCAGAAGAGGGCAATTGGGGCAATCAGGCTGGCAGGGGAGGGTAGTTGGGGGCCATCAGGTCTGCAGGGGAGGGCAGTTGGGGGATATCAGGCTGGAAGGGGAGGGCAGTTGGGGCCATCAGGCCAGCAGAGGTGGTTAGGGGTGATCAGGCAGGAGCCAGCAGTCCCAGATTGTGAGAGGGGTGTCCTAGATTGGAGAGGATGCAGGCCAGGCCAGGCTGAGGAACACTGTCCCCCATGACACCACCCACCCCTGTGCATGAATTTCATGCACCAGGCCTCTAGAATAAAAATAAATGAGAACATTAAAAGCAGTAAGTACACTACTTAAACAAAAGTCATTTCTATTGTGGATTCTCTAAGCATAAAATTATCCTGACATACAACAGACTGAACTGAACAAAGCACAAAACTTTACTGCCAAATACTCTCGTGTTTTAAAACTACAGTAGTCCCACCTTATCTGCAGTTTCTTTCTGTGGTTTCAATTACCCACAGTCAACCATAATCCAAAATATTAATAAAAAATTCCACAGAACAGCATGTCTCTCTGAGCATCCTAATGAAATCATGTGCTACTTCACTTCATACCACCAGGGCTGTGAATTTTCCCTTTGCTGTGGCTTATGTCCTCCCTGGACACCCTTTCACTCCTTTGTTCACCATCTCCATGATCAGATTGACTGTTGCTATATGTCACCGTTGTTTTTATTAGTAATGGCCCCAAAGTGAAGAGTTGTGATGTTGGCAATTTGGATATGCCAACGAGAAGCTGTGAAGTGGTTTCATTTAAGTCAAAAAGTGAAAGTTCTTCATTTAATAAGTAAAGAAAAATGCTGTATGTTGAGGTTGCTAAGAACTGTGGCAAGAATAATTCTATCCAAGAAATTATGAAGGAGGAAAAAAAAATCCTTGCTAGTTTTGCTGTCACACCCTAAACTAAGCTGCATGCTAAAGTCCCAGTGCATGATAAGTGCTCACATAAGGTGGAAAAGTCCTTAAATTTGTGCGTGGGAGACATGAATAGAAAATGTGTTCTGATACAACCAGTCTGTTGTGTCAGAAGAGCATTGAGCCTACAAGACTTCAGCAAGGGATCCCCTATAAAAAGGACACCAAGCTCTTTACTGTAAAGGATGTTCACACAGACTCAGGAATAGGATTGGACTGATAAAATGTAAAAGTTATTGGAGAGTCTGCATCTGCCCATGAAGAAGCCACTTTCATGTCTACAGAAGAATTGAAGTTGATTAGGGTTCAGTATAACCTGCCCTTTCAGGCATCCACTGCATGTTTTGGAATATATTCACCATGGATAATGGGAACTACTAAAGTCACTGAAGTTTCACAGATAAAGAGAAAGAAATATTCTCCAGATCTCAATGATGCTTATCAAAATGGGAGAAGGCAGTGATTACAGGTTGAAATGTGAAAAATTAGCCTTTGTGCTCCAAAGCTCAGATAAAGTCATCAGGAATCACTGTTTATTGGTTATGGAATGCATCTGCTTAAATGCTAACACATTTCCTCTAAAATGTACCAGGTATTCTAATGCATGTATACATGTTCCTGAAACTATTTGAGAATGAATAATTATTATAGAACGTATGCTATTCAGTGTCTCAAAGAAGCACCATATGCAAATAAAGTTTTGTATTTTCCAGGTTGGAGCACTCTCTATTAACTTTCACAAACCTGCATTTTCTCTTCTCCAACAAAAACTCTCAGCCCTAACCAGTTTGGATCAGTGGATAGAGTGTCAGCCTATGGAGTGAAGGGGTCTCAGATTTGATTCTGGTCAAGGGCATGCACCTTGGTTGCAGGCAAGGGCATATACCTTGGTTGTGGGCACATCCCCAATAGGGGGTGTGCAGGAGGCAGTTGATCGATGTTTCTCTTTCATCAATGTTTCTAACTATCCCTCTCTCTTCCTCTCTGTAAAATAAATGAATAAAATAACCCTCTCAGGCCCTAAATAGTTTGGATCAGTGGATAGAGCATCGGCCTGTGGAGTAAAAGCTCCCAGGTTCGATCCAGTCAAGGACATGTACCTTGGTTGCTGGCACATCTCCAGTAGGAGGTGTGCAGGAGGCAGTGATTGATGTTTCTAACTCTCTATCTCTCTCCCTTCCTCTCTGAAAAAAAATCAATAAAATAAATATATATAAAAAACCCTCTGTTATTTTTTTAATAATGCTCCTGATAATAAAAAAGATTTCTACTGATTAAGATAATCTCTAATCTCTAGCTCATCTATTTTCAAATGAGAATTGTTCAAAAACAATTTTACCCTATCTATTATTCTATCTAAGCTCCCCAAATAACTTTTCCCATCTCATATTTTGGATGTAGTTCTATTTTCTCAATACATACAGAAATTGATAACTTGATATTTTTTACATCAAAACACCTATCTATGTGGATAGATGAGTTAACCTTTATAATAATGGCCAAGTAAAATATCTTTAACGGAGAGAAAAAATAACCATATTTTCAATTTCAGCCACCACAATAAAAACAGTTTAAAATAGCTTCATTTAAACCACAATAAAGTTTATTAAAAATGATTTATTCACAAAAAATTGTCTGAAAAATAGTCTTATTTAAGCTAGATCATAGATAATTACAATGCTTCAAACTGCCAAGGAGTCTCAAGCCTTTAAGTCATATGCTTGGCATGTCATGTCTTTCTAATGACACCCAGAGGCCAAGTTCAGCAATTTTTCCCCATCCATTGTCATTCATTGCATTCCAAACACTTATGTCCTACAATCTATGTAGGGCAACTAGCTTCATAACAGTTTTTAGCTCTGTAGATCCAAATATGACTATTCTAGAAAAATCCATGTTTTGCTCTTTAAATATTTTATCACTTGATCTACTAGTTATAATTTTAGCAAAGAAATGTTCAAGATAAGTAATTGGATGGAAAGTAGGTATTTAAATCATTGTTGTAAGTTTCTGATTAAAAAGAGCAATGTCAAATATATGACCTACATTTATTTTTCAACCTACTCACGACAATTCTGGAAGAACCTGTATCAGACATGGAGAAACTCCTAGGGACCAGAACTGAAGATCAGAAACAGAAGTGTATCCTTCCAACACAATAATGGTTATGGTCAAAGCAGAAATGTATGATGTGAAAATAAAGGCTGGACACAAATATGCTATTGAATTCACTGTTAGTGCTGGGGGGGGCGTTAAACAGTTCTAGAATTGTTACTCATGACATATTGTGATAGTGACTGCTGCAAATGCTAAAGTGGAACCCGCTGAAAAAAATTTGGAAATTCTCAATAAGCTGATGATGGAAGCAAATGACTTACCAGAGCAAATATCCAGGAAGGATGATAAATTCCCTATTCTAGAAACAGATGACTGAAAGGAATCTCATCCATTCGGAAGGAAAGCCAACGTCAGGTTTCAAGGCTTGTAAGGACAGGAGGACGATCTTGCTTGGGAGCAAAGTCAGAGGCTACACAGTGAAACCCTTTGTGATCTGGCACAGTGAGAACCCCAGGGCCTTCGACCATATAAATAAGCACACGCTTGCCAGGGTGCTACAGGAGCAATAAGCAGTCATGGGTGACAGAACTCCTCTGCCTTCCTGAATTGCTATGACAGCAAAATAAAGAAGCACTGTTTGGAAAATAATATACATTTCAAGATTCTGCTTATTGTTAACAATCCTAGGTACCCTCCTTTTGTTGATGATCATCATCCCAATATCAAAGTGGTATTTCTCCTTTGATCAATCAATGGATCAATGAGTTAAAGAAGCTTTTAAGCGCTATTGCCTGAGGATATCTTTTCCAGGCTATTGCTGAAACTGAGGAAGACACTGTAGTGATTCTGGAAGGATTAAATGCATTACTGCATTAAAAGCCTTGCTTGGGCTTGGAGTGAAGTCACAAAGGAGTGTGTGAATGGCACCTGGAAGAAGACACGCACAAGGTTCATCCATAACTTCCAAGGGTTTGCCAAGATGAGGAGTTTGCAGAAAATCAACAAAGCTGTGGTTGACATTACAAACAACCCTAACCTGGGTGTGGATGAGAATGACATGGAAAAGTTCCTAGAGATGGTTCCTGCGGAACTGACTGGTGAGGAGTTGTTGAAACTGAAAGAGAAATGCACAGCTGAAAAGGCAAGAGAAAAGGAAACCTCAGGAGAGAAAAGAAAGAACAAAAGAACCTACAAGAAAATTCACAGTGAAGGGATTAGCTGAAGCTTATAGCTTATGCAAACCTCAACAAGCTTCTTAAAGTTTGAAAACAGGCCTGGCCCTGGCCAGTGTGGCTCAGGGGTTGAGCATCAATCTATGAACAAAGAGGCCCAGTTCCATTCCTGGTGGGTACACAGGCTGAGGTTGCTGGCTCAATCCCCAGGGCGGAGCGTTCAGGAGGCAGCTAATGGTTCTCTGTCATCATCGATGTTTCTATCTATCATCTATCTATCTATCATCTATCTATCTATCTATCTACCATCTATCTATCATCTATCTCTGAAATCAATAAAAGTATTTATTTAAAAAAAAGTTTGAAAACATGAATCCCAACACTGCAAGGTTTTCATTAGTAGAGGGGGATGTTCATGGTATATTATCGCCTCACAAGCAAATGCATGGTGACAAAAAGAAACAAACCACCATGAACATGTTTCTGAGAACAGGGACACGTCCTGAAGAGCCCCAGCCAGGTCCCTGGGGAGGTGACCCAGAAGAAGGCGCTGTCATAGGAGATGATGGCCCTATGGCTATTAATGCCTCTGAAGACCTTCCAATGGGACAAGATGTGGAGGTGGAAGACAGGGATATTGATGATCCCGACCCTTTGTGCGTCTAGGCTAATGTGTTGTTTGTATCTGAGTGTTTTACAAAAGGGTTTAAAATGTATAAAAATTAGAAAATAGATTAAAAGTTTATAAAGATATAAGGAAAGAAAACAACTCTAGAAGTGTTTGTGTTTGACACTGTATTATGAGTCAAAAAGTTTAAAAAATATCAAAAAGGTTATAAAGTTACAGTAAGCTAAGGTTTATTTGTGATGAACAAATTTTTAAAATACATTTAGAGTATCCAAGAGGTGCAGTGCTTAAACGTCTACAGTAGTGGACAGTAATGTCCTAGGCCTTCATATTCACTCACCACTCCCTCACTGACTCACCCAGAGTAATTCCCAGACCTGCAAGTTCCATCCATGGCGAGTGTCCTATACAAGTGTAGCCTGTTATATCTTTTATACTATACTTGGATTTATTTACCTGTTCTATATTTAGATATACAAATACCATTGTATTAGAATTGCCTACAGTATTCAGCATAGTAACATGCTATACAAATCTGTTGCTTAGGAACTGTTAAAAAATCCAAAATAAATTAAGGGTTTTATTCATAGATGATTGCCAAATGAGAGGGTCCAGCCCATAGGATGGACTGAAGATGCATTGCAAAATGGAGGGGAAAGAACCAGGTTTTTAAAGGGAAAAGTTGCAAGGAAGTGATGATCAAAGGGATAGGTTGCTAGGAGAAACCAGACTACAAACTTACATCATGGATTTTCTGATTTCTAGGGACCATGGGACTCTTTCAACACTTGGCTGACTCAGAGGTCAGCAAGTGAGGCTGTGATACAAGAACAATGGATAACATATGACTAGACATTTGTCAACATCTGAGTTCTGGTTCAGGCCTGTAGAACAAAAACTTTTGAGTTACTTATCAACAGAAACCAAATAGCACAGAAAGACTATTTTTTCTGCAGATGGTTTTTAAGGCCAAGGAGCAGAGTCATACGCTGTAAGAAGCTGCAGAGTTTAAACTGCAAAAATATGAACGCTGGGCGACAAATTATGATATTGAATTCTTACAAATCAGAGCAATAGGCTAGACCATTTAGTCTAGGTTTTTGACAGGATATACCATTTAGGTTAGTGTAAGGACATACTATGATGTGTATACAACAAGAAAATCATCTAATGACTATATTTCTCAGTAAGTATTCCCCTTATTAAAAGACACATGACTATAGCTAATTTTCAACAATAAAGCAAATACATAGTTAGACTCAGAGACCTTCTCATTATAAACACAGTATTGTGAAGATTATTTTTCCATAACTTTTCTCTGAGAAGTTTCAAAGATAAAATTGACACATATGTGTTTAAAAAAATGCACAAACAAAAACTAAAAAAAACAACAACAACAACAACAAAAAAAACACACCACAAAACAAAAACAGGACAACAAACAAAATCATAAATCATTGAGTCTTGAATTTCCTGATCAAAGCTGTGGAGGTAATTTTCCTAATCAGACCCCTATAGCTTTCTTGAAAAAAGGTTTTCTTGCCTGAAACAAATTTTCTTTTCCTTGGCTAATAACTTTCTTATCATGACCAGTTTCTGCCTAGAAAAACCCTTCATTTTGAACTTCTCAGAGAACCACTGTAATTATTAGATAGGAAGTTGCTTGATTCATGAATCATTTAATAAAGCAAATTAGATCTTCAATTTTACTCGTTGATTTTTAAAAATATATTTTATTGATTTTTTACAGAGAGGAAGGGAGAGGGATAGAGAGCTGGAAACATCGATGAGAGAGAAACATTGATCAACTGCCTCCTGCACACCCCCACAGTGGGGATGTGCCTGCAACCAAGTATATGCCTTTGACCGGAATCGAACCTGGGACCCTTGAGTTCGCAGGCTGATGCTCTATCCACTGAGCCAAACCAGTTGGGGCGCTGTTGATTTTTTTTAAGTGTGTAAAATAATTGTGAAAACTATTGCAGTAAAATAAAATTGCTCAGCAAGGAAATAAGGAATTCAGCAAAACTTTAGAGAAGCATTTCAAAACAAAGTAGTTTGAAGATTCTGACCAAAAGCAATATTTGAACTCTTAATGATAATCTTTTAGCAAAAAAAAAAAATATTTTTAACAAATTCAAATCAACTGAACTTCTAATGTAAGACAGTTTTGGAAAAGAAAATGTATTTGTTTTAAACTTAAAAATAATATGGAAATCAAGAATAGGTAGTAAGAAGAATAAAAATTGCTGTGAATTGTTTTTAATGATTTCAAATTCAATTGTTTATGACTTAAATGAACTTTTCAAAATCAATGTTTATTAAAAATAACCCCTAAAAAGTTGTTTTAGAATACAGATAATAGAAAACTTGGACGGATCATAATAGTTCATAGGATAGAAACGATCCAGAATGTTTTTTTTGTTGTTGTTTTTTTGCAATGAAGACTACAAGACCTGACTTCCTTCCATATACCTGCCCTTCCCTTTTTGGGAAAATTCAGGCTCAATTCACATCCTATGGTTAAGGTACTGTCCATCCCCAATGATCCACCCTTTCATCAAGGTGACATTGATATTGAGACATCTAAGGAATGAGTCTTCCTAGCACTGGGAGACCACACTATCCAACAAAAGGATGGTCACTGAAGCCTTCTTCAGATCGATTTATCACCAAAAGGGAAAACAGTACAAGAAAAAAGGGAATTCTATGCAAAGTAACCTGGCAGGATAATCTGTCATAAATTTCTAAATATGTAGCTCATGGTGAGTAATCACGCCCTATACATAACCTTTTCAGTAAGAGCTTTATATTTGCTATTGGTTTTGTGCATCTAGGTTAACACACATTTGAAATAAGCATAATCCCTCCCAAGAAGGCATACAATCTTTTTAACCGTTCTAGAATCCAATCCTGCTCTGACTTTTTCCCACTCTCATGTAATCTTCCTAAATTCTCCCCTTAATTTTAAGCACATAAAAGAAACTGTGAAAGAGTTATTCTCTCAAACATGTGAGATCTTGCTACCCTGCAATTGTTGGCTCCAATAAATTATTTTTAAAATTCTCTACACATTTGGACGCTTCTTACTGGGTAGAATGAAAGGTGTTTTGATATGAGAATGAAGTAAGTTGTTTCAGGATGTCATTATCTCATCTGCTGTCACTGATAATCACCCAGCAGTTCAGCTGCTGAGGAACCTCATGGAGGCTTATCAATAGAAAGTGTAGAGAAGCAACTGGCAAGGGAAGATTGTGTCAAATTCACAGAAAGTACAACAGTGGTCGCCAGGGGTTGGGGTGGGAGGGATGAGAGGAGAGGAGGGAAAGGAGAACTGCCACCTAATTGGCTTAGAATGTAAGTTTTGCAAGAAGAAAAAGTTCTGGAGATTTGTTTCATGGCAACGTGAATATACTTGCCACTGAGCTGTACACTTGAAGTTAAGATGCACTTTTTAAAAAAGTTTTTTAAAGAGTTTTTAAAAAGTGGGCAAAATTGTAGTAATATTAATGAAATATCATAGCTGTGTCTTCTTTCTTTGCTACCCACAACCTCTGCAGTTCCCTGTACACTAGATCCCCAACCACCTAATTTATCCTTTTCACAGCTTTTTCTGGTCCCATCCAGTCTCGGCTCTTTCTCTGGAACATACTTGGGATAAATCTCTCTCCAGTATTCCTCTGCAAAACCTCTCCACCTTGATGACAACTCTTGTATAAACTGATAATACAATGATTTTTCCTGAGATATTTATTCTAAAATAGTTTCCTGTACTGTTTGTCCTAAAATAAATTCTAAATGTGCTTCCTTTTAATTAAGCCTGACACAAATGATTTCAGAAGAAACCCTGACCCAACGCAGAATAACTCATGTTGGTAGACGCATGCTTGTAGCTCACAGAACTGAGCATGTGTGCCTGATGGAGTGGTGTTGGAAGAAGGGAGTGATCGGTTATGTGGAGGAGAAAGCTTTAATTTAGACAACCTACTTCTGTAGTGATTAGGACTTGAAGGCATGTTAACTATTAATGTTCACCTTCTAAAAATGTGTGTGTGTGTGTGTGTGTGTGTGTGTGTGTCTCCTCTTTGGATGGCCTAGTGAAGCTATTCTCAACCACTAGTCCTGAAGCTAAGATAAAGTAATGTAATAAATATATCAGAAATTCCTTTCAAAAGAAACAAACAATTATCAAGATATTTTAAGAGAAATATTTGGAACAAATAACTTTAAAATGGGCTTTGATATAAACTCTATCTGGTCAAGTACCCATATCCTAGGAACTGAAGAGTCTGGTTAAATCATTAAACCTTATAGTGTACTTGTTCTGTTCTTATTTCGAATGATATGTTGGATGTAAATATATGGCATACCTCCTTTAACTTTTCAAAATTCTTTTAGTTTTGCTTTGCAAACATATCTAAGCTATTCAGAATAAATGGTTTAAAACCTTCAAAACCAATATTGCTAACCATTTTTTGGATAGATTTTTAACATCAATTGTGGTCTTACTGAGATATTCATATATTTTATAGTCTTACTTAAATTTTTTATTATTATTTTGTATAACTGTGAAGCAATTATGAAAATAAAATAAAAGGCTGGAGTCCATTAGATCAGAGATAGCTTTGGTCTAATACAAACTGTGCCTTAAAATAAATTGAAAACATTTTATGGTTAAACCAGCAAAAAAGCAGTTTATTTCCCATTAAATCACAGTTTAGTACATTCTAGAACAAATAAAGTGATTTAGAATTTTGCTATATGATGATATTTATATTTGCACTCCACAAACACACATGCTTAAATGTCATCGACAAATTCCAGTACACATTAAAGAGAGAGGAAATAGTAGTTTGTGCAGATTCTAAGTAAAAAACTCACTATTTGCAAAAAGAGCTGGTAAATGAACTGATTCAAGCATCACACACCTGCAAATGTTTGTACATTGCAAATAAATGTATAATTAGCAACAAATATGCTAAGAACATGGACTATAAACCTGATTATTGTACCTTATCAGCAAAAGCATCTATGCATCGTCTAACCCTCTTCCTTGTTTCTAGCAGACTTAGAGGTACTGAATTATTTATGTTCTGCTAGTCAATAGTCCACCCCATAGGAAAATTAACAATTACAGGGTATTGCCAGAAGAAAGCATCATATCCTTGAAAAAGGACCTGCTTTGGGGCCTGCCATGGCCTTATATTCTAAGTGTACTACTTTCTATAAATAGAGCTTCTGAACCTTTTATTTAAACAGGATAATGTCTATCTCAAAGAACTGCGATGATGAAAACATTAAACAGTATCTATAAATCAACTAGAAAATGTCTGTTGCATATTAGTTTCTCCATAAATATTAATATCCCTTTCTCCACTCTAATTAGGTTATTCTGTGACTAATCTGTGAAATTTATTTCCCTTTAAACACTGCATAACAAAATACACACTAACATGTCTATACAATCTTCTCCTCCTTTCAGGATAATTTATTTCTGAAAACCTAGTGGCAATTATTGGAATTTAAAAACATAATTACCATTGAGATTAATAGTCTATAATCACTTGAATAGTTAAAAACATGTGAAATATTGAATTCTGTGATTGAAATGTATGACAAACAACAAAAAACAGTGAAGGAAAAGCAATTGATGAAAACAATGCAAGTGATAACTAATTTATCACTATTATAAACTAGATAACTGATACTATTTGATAAGAACATTTAAGTGATAAAACAATAAATATATACTCTAGGATTTCTTTCCTTTCTGGATGCTGAGTTGTTTCCAAAAATGTAAGATTCAAATTGGTCCTCTAAACGCTAATACCTCATTAAACCAAAATATGTGTGTTAAATTACACTCTTCATTAAGTTGGGCTTATCTTGGAATTTGACTATATAGTTATCTGGTAAATCTATTTAGCATAGTATGCCTTTCTTTATGAAAGATGAAAAACATAATTTCTCTCAAGTGTACATTCTTGTTCACACACTGACAATTCCTGTTTAAATTTTTGTCCAAATGTATCCACCACCTCTTAAGCAGCAGTTGTCAGAATGTGCATTTGTTAACCCTTTCCATAGAACTGACAGCTTCTTTCCCAGAGACATAGAAGCAAGAATAAAAGTGTTACATGTTTTTAAAAACTTCGTTTTTAACTCAATTCAGTGTTGCAGACACAATCTAATAATTATCGGTGGGATTATGGAACCTAACTGTTAAACATATAATCATGCTGTTTATAAGGTGACAGTGTGTTGGCTTCTAGGTAGATATAGCTGAAGTCTCCGCTACACTTTTTTTTAAAAAAAAAAGAGGATACGAAGGCCTAGGAAACATAACGCATGTCCAAGACCACACAGGTCGAGCTAAGACCGAAAACATGACTATGTCCTTTTGCAGTTTATTTCAAGGTTTCAGTTGCCAGATGAAATGAACAGGGAACAGAATACCATAATGAAACTCAGTCAAGCTCACTTGTACCATTAATGTTAACAACCAGCCTATATTATAGAGGTTGTTTAGCTCCTCCCTAGCTGTGGGTTAAAGGTAATGAGAATATCCTGCATTTGATATAGGCTCGCTCCATGAATTTCAGTTTCTTCATCTGAAAATTAGGCTTCTAGGCTTATTGCAAGATAATGTGAGTGTAACAGGAACATGGTGCTTGCCACTGTACGCACATACTGTGGGCTAGTTCTCTCTCCATTGTGAAAAACAAAACAAAACAAAACAAAAACAACTCAGAGAACGAAAATGCTTTTGATTTATTTTTTAAAGTTCTATTTTAAATACATAGATGATAAGATGTTATTCCAATAATGATGTGGTTATTTTTTCTGGGAGGATAAAGGAATTTATTTTTGTGCCATTTTGGGAGATAAATGGAAGCACAAGACGAAGAAAACAGGCTCATAAGGATATTGAACCTGAAACTTTAGTCAGACCAGAAACATATGGCTGTACATTGAGCCACCTAGAGACAGTAGCCATATTAAAAATTCACTGACTACATTTTAGATTATGATTTTGAAGCTACGTGAATTCTAAAAAAAAAGCATGGACAGTCTAATTATCCAATACATATATTGTATGGTAGTTGCTTAAATTCATAAGTGGGACTCGTCATGTTGGATAATGAGCAAAAAGCAACATGACAGTTAAGCTAAAAGGTTAGTACTCCAACCTCCTTCCTTTCTTCTTTTTCAAAGACGACAATTCTGGATGAAAACCTCTCCCAAAGGAATTATGAATTGTATACTTTTGTTTGTTTTGTTTTCTTAACAGTGTTCAAACTATGGAACCTAATGTAACATTCTTTTAGCCATCATTAGGAATACAAGTTATTGTATGATGATGCCCTCAGGGGTTATAAAAGTTTCTGGGTCTGTTTATTCTTCCTTATTAAGTAGTTCTGTTCCTGTGCTTTTTGAATTTCTGTATTTTTTAATAGATTTTCTGTCAACCCCCTTATTGTCACTATGAGCTGCTCCAATTGCGCGAGTCCTAACAGCCCCACTCCCTTTTCTAATTTGCTGCTTCCTAATAGGCAGTGGGCTTGCCAACCAGAGAGCTAGGCTTGTTAAAATTGTCAGTAAAATAAAGATTTTGTAAGTTCTAAGATAATGTTCATAAGAGAAAAAATGCCATTTGCTCAGTTGTGTAGACTCTGTGGTGGCAGGTTTGATTGTGCATGTTTCACTGTGTAAATCTTGCTTCTCAGCTCTGTCAAGAAAGGCAGGCCTCCATATAGCGGAATCCTGAGAGGTGAGGTGTTACTCTTAATTATGTGATGTAGACGGACAGTGCCACATCTGTATCAGGTTCCTAGGCAGACAAGTTAGGTCATGTCTGGAAATATTGAGGTGCACATCTGGAGAAAGGTAAACATAGCTATTCAAAAGTAAACAGCACTAGCAAAATAAATAGCATTCTTTGAAATTTAAGTTTAAAAGTCACTAAATTGCACAAGTTGTTAAACTCGAAAAATAGTGCCATATTTTATGTTATTCTTACTTCATCTAAAAAGTCTGCTTTGGTGTGGAATGGCTTATATTGGCATCTTATTCACTGCAACCTATCCTGTCTGCAAATGTAGAAAAAAACACACACAAAGAAAAACATGGTAATTTTTAGTTGATTCCATCCAGGTAAGAAAGGGCTCCACCACGTTATAGCTACAACAAACAATTATTGGTGATGGTCTCATTACACATGGCTTTCCATGGGACTAATGCTTTCTTTTCTTTTCTTTTTCTTTTTAAAGAGACTTAGATTCATGACACATATGAACTAAATTGTGTTTGCTTGATAGCTGAATTTAAAGCTCTGCCTGAGATTACTACCCTTTTAAACCCTTTTAGCCTTCCTTTGTGACACAAAGGCTGAATTTTAAAAAACTTTTGTACAGCAAAAGCAATTTATACATATAAAAATACTTGGAGTGCCCTAGGGGTTGCTCATGTTGCAGAGAGTCGGAAAACGATTTTGATTTTGAGTTTAAGCTTCCAACATTTATGGCCTAAATGAAGATGTCATTCTGAATTAAGCCTCAAACATTTTTTTATAGGCAGGCAAGGGTATCATTTCTAAAATGAACTATAAAAGAGTGAAGCAAGACTCCAGTCACTTGCACTCATCAGAGGATTTTTTTTTCTCCCTAAAGAGAACAGATTTCAGTGATGATGCCTGCCTCCTTCCAATTCGGGGCCTTGTGCTTCTCTTCCATGAATCCCCTAAGAATTTCAATCAGAGGAGATATTTTCCTTTTCCCTCCTGCTGCTACCAGATATGTCTGCTGTTGATGTAAAATCATTGCCACATGACAGTGACTGCTCGCGGCTGCACTCCTCCAACTCATCATTCAAGGACACCAAGTAAATGTTACAGAAGTCCTTCTCCATGTTCCTGAACCTCTGCCTCTCTATTCACACCCTGTGTCCTTACACAAACATATCCTTTTAAAAAGTCTTTGACACTGTTTCTCCTTTCTTTGCCCGCCTGGCTGTTCTTAAAGCCTGGACCACACTAAATGGCCTACAGCTTGACTCACCTTCCATCTCTGCCCGCCCGCCCCCCCCCACCGTATGTTATAATTTGGTAGTGATTCTCCTAAACCAAGCATATAAAGGATTAACCTGAGGCGGTGCCAAGAACTACAGTTTTCATTTCTTCTGATGCCCTTTGCTCATTTTTGCACCCCAGTTTCATGCTTTCCAATTATTACTCCAAATCTTCATATAGTCTCATGCTTTCACCAGGCACCTGAACACACCGTTCCACCTGGGCTTCTCTCATTAAGCGAGATTAAAATGCCTGAAAACACTACCTTCAATCGAAATGTGGTTTTGGTTCTCATTCCTTCAGGTTTGTGAATGGGCCAAGTGCTGGCCACAAAATAGAAAATCATCAATAAATAATTATGTATTAAAGAAAAAGTTAATATTTTAGTCACAACTATCCGGTAATACAGATGTGCTTCAACTAGGGCAATCAAGAAACTTATTTTAATTAAGGATTTGATCAGGGAGGAAATTTTAATGGCATTGGCATCCCATTGCAGTTGTGTGTGTGTGTGTGTGTGTGTGTGTATCTCCCCATGTGTGTTTGTGTGAAGTAGTTGATACGAAGCAATTAGGTAGAGAGACCTAAATGCAGCTCTCAATTCATACAGCATAAATGTCTTATGTGAATGATCAAGCTCATAAAAAATATTGATCATGCAGTATAGATTGTCCATTGTTCATAAATTTCCCATAAGAGTATTTGAGAGATAATAGGCATCTATTGTTTAGCTAGGTTTATACCAATACTAGTATTGACGGCAAAAAAAAGTTTGAAAATAAATACAAAGACCAGAATCCTTAAGTGACCCAACTTTTCAGGGCCCATGAAGACTTATGAAAAATTCTCATTTCCAAGTTGCATGACCTGGAATTCCATCCCTAAATAGTAACTCAGTCACACAACTCCCTCTTAAAAAAAAAAAAAAAAAAAGATTTGTTTAATGCTTCTATGTTAAACTTCAGAGGAAAGGCAGGGGAGGGTGGGGGCAGGGGAGAGTTCAGCCAAAGGACTTGGATGCATACATATAAACATAACCAATGGGCACAGACAGTAGGGGGTGAGGACCTGTTCTGGGCAGTGAGAGTGGCCAGGGAGAGGTCAATGGCGGAAAACAGAGACATATGCAATACTTTAAACAATAAAAAATTTAAATTAAAAATATTTTATTAACTTTTAGAGAGACAGGAAGGGAGAAGAAAAGAACTATTGATGTGAGAGGGAATCATTTATCGGTTCTCTCCCTGACATGTTCTCCAACCAAGAATTGAACCAGCAACCTTTGGGTGCACGAGACAATGTCCAACCAACTGAACCACACCAGCCTGGGCCACAACTCCCTCCTGAAAGACTTATTTAATGACCAGCTACTAACCATAATCTCACGTCCTATCCTCTCCCCACCAACACTGTATATGGTTTTCTGTTCTCCCAAACTCCCGAGGAGAGCAGTTCTATTTAATTCATCTTAAAGCACTGTTTTATTTATATATATACTAGGAGCCCGGTGCACAATATATTGTGCACTCGGGAGTCCCTCAGCTCAGCTTTTCCTGCCCAACCTTTGGCCTGCAGCCTGCCACCCACCCATAGCAGCCCGCCTACCCCACACACACCACTGCCACCCGCACATGGTGCCCCACCCACCCACACACAGCACCCACCACCCAGCCCTTCAGCTCCGCCCATCCACCCACAGCACCCGCCACCCAGCCTCCATCTTGGCTGGGCTAATTTGCATATAGCCACTCTGATTGGCTGGTGGGCATGGCTTACCCCGTCCCGAAGAAACGGTTAATTTTACTATTTCATTTTTATTAGTTTATATATATATATATATACACACACACACACACACACTCATATATATTGCATTATTATATTATTACATTTTATATGTATGTATGTGTTTTTGTGTGCTATCCTATATAATAAAAGGTTAATATGCAAATTGACCCTAATGGCGGGTCCTTATGATGCACACTGAGCACAAGGGGGCAGACACTCAAGGCAGGAGCTGCCCCCTGGTGTTCAGTGTGCTCCCACAGGGGGAGCTCCACTCAGGCATAAGCCAGGCTGATGGCTGTGAGCACAGTGCAAGTCATAGGAGCCTCTCCTGCCTCCTTGGCAGCACTAAGGATGTCTGACTGCAGCTTAGGCCCACTCCCCAGGGGTAGCGGGCCTAAGCTATCAATTGGATATCTCTTGAGTGCTCTGGGGCTGCCAGAAGGATGTCTGTTGACCAGTTTAGGCCCAATCCCCTGGGGAGCAGGCCTAAGATGGCAGGTGGACATCCCCCAAAGGGTCCAGGACTATGAGAAGGTGCAGGCCAAGCTGAGGGACCCCCCTAAGTGTACGAATTTTCATGCACTGGGCCTCTAGTCTATATATATAAAAGGCAGTAGCTATGAAGTGCACTGATCACCAGGGGGCAGATGCTCAGTGCAGGAGCTGCTGAGCAACAGCAACTTTGCAGAGTGCCCTCTGGCACTCCAGGACCCCTTGGGGGATGTCAGAGAGCTGGTTTCTGCCTGATCCCCACAAACCAGGCCAAGAGATCCCCCCTGCTGAAGGGACTCCACTCACTCAGAGACGTCCTTTAAGCCTCGGAGCTGGTCCAGGTGCAGCTGGCCGGGGCAGGACCATGGGAGGTTGGCTCCAGGGCGAGTCCAGCCCATCTCACCCAGTCTTGTCCCACTGGCCACCTTCTAGTTAACTTCCTTTCAATGTGCATGAACCTGAGCACCGGGCCTCTAGTGATCAATATTGTGCTTTAGGATTTTCATCAAATTGTGGAGGGAAAATATTAAAAATGAAGATACTGTATTTTTAATACTACTTTATGAAATTCCTTTATTCTTCCACATTTGAAAGTTTATATTATGCTTTATTCACATAATTAGAAAATATTTGAGTAGAAAGAATCCCTGCTGCTTTGGAGTACAACATAGTGTTAAAAAATCTTTTAAAATCAAGCAACTTGTCTGATGCACCAGGTAATTTTATTTTCAAAGTGTATAATAAGAAAATCATTTGAAACCCTCATAATAGAATCTCCTTGACTTCTATAATTGGAGTATTACTAGTACATAGAACGCTACAAAGTCAATTCAGGATAAGTTTTTTGGAGTTAGCTTCTGCCCAAATATACAAAATAAGAAAATTTGCCTGTTATATAAACAAAACTCTTGAGAGCAGACAGCATGACAGAACCATACAATATTTCTGAAAATAGATATTATTACTAATTTCAACTGGTGATGGAAATTTTACATTCTCGGGAAGCCATGAAACCTTTAAGAACATTTACAAGTGGAAAAAGTACAGATGAAACCTGAATTGGTGAAAGATAAACAGCCCTCAATGTATTGTTGTCAGCAGGATATTTCATTACATTATTCATATGCTATAGATAGATAAAGATATAGATGACAGAAATATAGATTTTTTTTCCTGATTAAAAAATGTGTTTATTCTTCCAGTATTTCAAAATTCTTGTTGTCCCAAATGAGATATTCTGAATATTTTTTTTTCTTAAGAAACATATCTAGTTTTCTTAAACACAGAAAGAAAACGAAAAGGTCATTTGGGATAGGGGATGGGGGATGACTGAGGATGGAAAACCTTAGTAACTGTACGGAGTAACCTGACTGGTAAATCAGAAATACTGATCCAAACATTGACAGTATGAAAATTTTGGTTGAGACAGAGTTGAATTTTCTAGGGTGTCCCAAAGATTCTTTAAGTTTAGCAGTAACTCAATACTTAGAGTGCTATAATCAGAAAAGGAATTGTAGTTTTCTCCTGGCTTGTCTAATTAGCATAGACATTTATGATCAGACTAACCTGAGTTATAAACGTCTAATTTAAAAAATTCAATTACAAAGTGATATTTGGGAGAACAGAGTGATTTCACTTTATCACTGATTGACTATACTGATCAGATAGTCAAATCAATTTCTTTCTTTAGAAATGCAAATAGAAGGTACCTTATTGTAATCTGATAGTGGCCAAAAAAGAAAGAAAAAGTAAATATTTAATTTAATTTCTAGATTGTTTGTTATGTCGATATTACATAAGCAGCACTTAATCTTAAACAAGAAAAAATGTGTATCATCTTATTAACAAGGATATGCTCAGCGTTGAACAGCTGTTTATGCAATTACTGAAGTCTGTGTGATAAAGAAATTGTTTCACCTCATAATAATGAATTATGTTCATTAAAATCCATAGTAATAAAAACATTTAAATATTTTGTGTCCTCTTATAATATAGGTATTTTTAAAATTCTAATACTTGGAAGACATAATAGTATAAACAAATTATTTAAGCCCAACATTGCTTTTTTAAGAAAATCTAACAAAGAAACACATATTTACTTATTAACTTGATTACATTTTACACACGGTATAGAATTACAAATATTAATTTTTAAAAATAAAATTGCAACACAAAATTTTAGCATGTATTATTAGCATGGTAAAATACTGCTTTTTGAAACTTTTAGTTACCAGTATCTATTGAAAATATAGACATGTATGGACTAAGTCAGGATATGAAATATATTTCTTACTGAAGATCACAAGCAAAATTTAAGAGGTAGTTTAATCACATTACAATGTCACATACTTTCAAGATGCTGGCTTCTAGACTTGTTTACATGAAAAGCTATACTAAGATAGAAAATAACTAAGTTGGCTTCATAAATTAGAAACTTGTAAATATTAAGACAACACACTATCAGCTTTTTAATTTGTGCTAACAACCTTGGGCAGTAAAGAGATACAAGCACAAAAATGTGACAGACTCTTGAAATGTAGAATTATTTTTGTTACTCACACACTATCATTCCTTTATATAATGTTTTGACAAACTGAGGAAAATTGGAAAAAATTCTGTAGATAATATGACTTATACCTTGTATCAACTTCTCTAAACATCTGCTACTTAAGGGCATAAGGGTAAGCAGAAGTCACAAATGCCCACTCATTGCCTTCACGGTGCTGGAAAACCATCAAATTCATGAAAATATGTTATTTCAGTGCCATACATCTGTTAGAAACCTTAGTTCATATCACAAGAACATGTGACATTGCAGAGTGAGCATTAGAGTTACTTAAAGATTAAACTAGTCACTGAAAGTTAATCAAAATTTATCTGCATCCATTTTGAAGATAATATCAACTGCTGTAATTCAGACTGTGTGAACTTAACTGTAGAGGATCTATATTTATTAAGCTAGTAATCAGGAAAAAACCTACGTATGGAGTTATAACATTTGTGGGAATACATTAATTATTTTTTATGTGAACTCTGTTATTTCAATACTTCTAAGTACATAACCATTAACAGAATGAGATGCAGCCTCTCCAGTAACCTTTACATTTTTCAGTCTAAACTTTCTCCCTGAATCCTTGTAACCATCCCTTTCTCACAGTAAATGTCTTGGTGTCACTTGTTTCAAGGAATGCCCTGCCAAAGTCTTCCTGTAGGCTCAATGTTTTCTGACACAACATGTTGCCATTAGTCAGAACACATTTTCTGTTCATGTCTTCCACCCACAAATTTAACGCCTTTCCATCTTAACTAAATAACCGCACTTATTTTTCCTTCTTCACAATTTCATGGATTGAAGAGTTGTTCCTGTCACAGATCTAAGCAACTCGGCATATATATATTTTTTTCTTTCCTCATTAAATTGAGAACATTTATGTTTACACTACAAGGAAGCACTTAACAGCTTGCTATGAGCATACCTGAATAGGCAGCATCACCACTCTTGCATTTGGGGGCCATTATTAGGCAGAATAACAGTTACTTGAATATAGGCACTGCAATGCTGCAATGGTTATCAGACAACTGAGATGGCTGGAAAGTGACAAACGGGTGGGAACATATACCATGTGGAGACTGGGGGAAAAGGCGTAGTTTGCCTCCTGGGCAGGATGGAGTGGGAAGGGGTGAGATTTCATCTTGCTACTCAGATGGCATGCAATTAAAATAATTATGGGTCATTTATTTTTTTAATTTTCCATTTAATATTTTCCGACCACGGTTGGCCATGTGTAACTGAAACCATGGACAAGGGGAGGGGGACTACTGCATTTTTGTTTCATTCCTTTAATGGGCAGTATAATCCAGAATGTGGACTCCAGCTCTGAATGCCCCAGTTTCCATAGTGGTACCTTGCACATACTTGGCACTTAGAACATTTTTGTTACTTGGGATAAAAAATCGTAAAGTTTCTAAACAATTGCAAAATCTCAAATGGAAACATACATAACTAATACGCCTTTGAAATGCTTATGGAGTTCAGAGTTCTTCACATCTTGCCTCACTTCACTCTCTAAACAGAAAATTCCTTAAAGGCCATAATGATAGTATGTTTCTTGGAATCTGCTGAATTACAGTTGGATGTCTTGTATTAATCTTGCAAAAGATAACTTAGCTCAATGTTATGTTTCTAGAAAAATCTCAGCAATGGAGACAACTCCAGTACCAGCACCCCCCCAAAAAAATTACAAAAAATCATCGACTTATTGTGCATTTAAAGACTGAGCTAATTTAGTGGTCTAATTCAAGTGCAAACTGAGCTCAATTTAAACGTGGTTGATTGTAATAAAGATGAAAGGAGAGACTGTGCCCACACAAGGCTGCACGGAGGCCAGGGAACTCTCCAAGACACAACTGCTCCAACGCAGCAACAGTGCCGTGCAACCCAGGAGGTGAAGAGGAGGGGCTCATTTAGAAGCAGAAGCTCAACTAAAAGATTCCTAATTAGACAACACCAGACGTGACAGCCACACTGGTAATAGCCCTTCCAGCTGGGCCACTCTCAGATACAAGGAGAAAGCAACTCCATAGAAGAGCAACTTGCTTTAAAAAAAAAAAATCAATTTCACCCCTTTTATCTCTAACTCTTCCTTCAAGTGCTCTAATTTTGGAAAGTCACTATTTCAGATCAACTCCTCAGAGGGCTGCATTTTGCGACTTTGCAATCAGCAACTCAAGCAGTCATATCACTTTTGTTCATAGCTACTGTGTTACTTCCA
The DNA here is from genome assembly GCA_004026665.1 of Murina feae. Classification (NCBI taxonomy): domain Eukaryota; kingdom Metazoa; phylum Chordata; class Mammalia; order Chiroptera; family Vespertilionidae; genus Murina; species Murina feae. The sequence continues at coordinate 32,710 of PVJC01003737.1, read as the reverse complement.
AATTGGCCTGAGATATGGAAAAACAACATTGGAAGTAATGCGCATAAGAACGAAATCCTATTTTTCTCCCTGGCATTTTTTTTCTCTCTTCAGCATTTTAATGATCTATTTCACTTCTTTCCGATCTATAGCTTATTTTGCCTCAGAAAAGGATTTTCCTGTGGGTTATCTTGATAAGACAAATTTCAGGAGGTCCAGATCCATAAGCTCCCTTCTGAGTAATAAAATATAACCATGGCCATAGCAGGAAGTTTTAAACTTGAACATTAATGTATATTTCAATTAAGTTGCCATTTAAGTAATTAGTTTAGGGTAACTATGCTGGAACTTGCAACTAGTATAATCAGAACACTTGAACAGATGCAAGATTATTTAGCTTTTAATTTGTTATGCTATGTTATACTATGTACGATCTGACCCAGAGATAAATGTTATAAAGACATAAACTATGTAAGGTGAACTACTACATTATGGTTCTATAGCAGGTCTGTGTCACATTTAAAGAAACACTAGATTAATAATTAAATTTTTATTGGTTTCTCAAAGAACATCATAGAGACCTTCTATTAGTAAGACAAAGTAAATCCTCTTGAAATTGGACTTCCTGCTTCTTTCCTTGTCATCTGTGTACCCAGAGATGTCCCCAAATTCTCTTTCTATCTAAACTCCCCTAACTTTCTAACTTGAACCACTAGGGTAATGGCGTTTTTTATTTTTCCCATCCCCATCCATCTTTTAAACTATACATTATTGCTTTCCCATAGGAGTCTTCTCATTCTAATGTCAATCAATCTTCATTTACTAATATCTCTAATTTTCTAAATGACCCATTATGTTGACCAATATCACAAAAAAAGCAAAAACTAAGTAGATGGAAGAAAGGGTGTAAACACTCAATGATCAACTAATTTCCCAATGCCACCCCCTTCCTATTTAAGTGCTTTGGTTAGAGAAGCATTTCTTATAACTTGGAATCATTTGGATCCCTTAAAAAAAATATAGCCCTAACTGGTCTGTCTCAGTGGATAGAGCATCGGCCTGTGGACTGAAAGGTTCGGTCAAGGGCACATCCCCAGTGGGAGGTGTGCAGGAGGCAGCTGATCAATGTTTCTCTCTCATCAATGTTTCTAGCTCTCTATCCCTCTCCCTTTCTCTCCGTAAAAAATCAATAAACTATATTTTTTTAAAAATACAGTGCCCAAACACTTCACCAGACCAATTCAGTATTTTTTTGAGGCAGAGCCCAGACAATTTAAAAAACTCTTTCCAAGGAATCTAATATACAACCAAAGTTTCAAAATACTGATTTGGATATTTATATTCCACTAAGAAAGGCATCACATTTTTTCTAAAGGATTTGATCATGGAGAAATAGTTATAGGAGAAGAGAGGGACTCATCTCTTTCAGTTGCTCATGGAAGTGGGGTCCTTGGGGTTTTGCTGGAATCATTTCTGGAGTTCCCCATGGGCAGATGCAATATGGTAGAAAGTTTTTGTGAAATTACATTCCTGGGTTTGCAAAGCCTTATTTCCCTTAGTCCAGTCATAGAAGAAGTGTAGCTGGGGCTGCAGTGGGGCTAAAATCAAAGCCAGTGTCCAGTGTCCTTTCCATGTTGGAGCTGGGTCCAGCCCAACATCAGGCTAGCTTAGCTTGTGTTTCCTTGTTACAGTCTATCAGACAGTTGCATGTGAGATCTGCCATACAGTTAGGGAGGAAACACCAGGAGCAGCAAAACAAGAGTCCCATGTCCCAAGAGACAAGTGGGACAAGAGCCCAAGAGATAATTATGTATTCCTAAATTTCCCATGCTTACAGTGGCAATACCCATTCTGGCCAATCATCTCTGTCCCCAGGTGTGATTGATAGGCAAATACCTTACTAGGTTACACCAACTTTTCTGGGCATGCATCTATCTTTCCTTTGTTGGAACCCCCTCCCCACCACGCAGTGAGTGCAAATTTGCAGCTTCCTCGTGAAGCTGCCCAAATAACATGCCTATAATGATTGGCCTTCCCTTTGCATCTTTTCTACCCTATCTAATAAAAGGGTAATATGCAAATTAACCATCACTCTGTCACAAAGATGGCAGCGCCCATAGCCACAAGATGGCAGTGCCTAGTCCCCTCAACCCTGCCGGATCCCTGAGTTGGGGGGGGGGGCCTGCTGAGAGCGGGCAAAGTGAGCGACCTGGCAGAATGCTTGTTTCATTGCTGTGGCAATGAGGCAAGTGTTCCGCCCCAGCTGTGGAGGGCCTGCGGGCTGTGGAGAGCCTCTGTGCAGTGGGTGCAGAGCTGCCAGGCCCCACAGAGAGCAGAGAACTATGGGTAGTGGGCATAAGCTGTCAGGATCCTGGATTGGAGAGGGTGCAGGTCAGGCTGAGGGACCCACCCGCCATGCATGAATTTCATGCACTGGAACTATAGTTATTACTAACTAACTAATTACAATAGTACAGGTAATAATGGGGAAAGGAGGGAATAGTGAGTGGTGAATGTCATGGGTGAGCATCTGTTGTGTTAGGATTTAAAGAAGATGGGCATTCTGGGAGAATCTGTAGTCTGAGACTCCTGCAAACTTTAGCCACCATGAGACTCAGGGTCAGGCCTTGTGTCTCTGACTAGCATCCTAAGCAGGAAAAGCATCAGTTAACTATATTATCAATAATAACACTTAATTTTGGGATCTCTGCCTTAAAATAAGAAAGGTTTTTCATTCATTAGACTCCTTTCTTAATGGATTCAGGTTGTAACTAAATTTTCCTCTTGCAAAAGCAGAGGTATCCATACCCCTACTCAGGCCTACAAAACACTTAGACAAGGCCCGGCATTCCAGAAGTCTCTCTTTTGTTCAAGGCTGTTAAAGAAAAACAGTTTAGTTGGCACAGCATCCAAACGAACACTGTGCTACCTATTGAGGTGCCCATCTACCCACCCCAGTTAGGATCTCTTTTGTCTGTAATTGAATATCTGGAGTCGAAAGCACACTTATATATCGGCACCTTGAGTCTATCTTCCTGCTTAAATATGAGCTCTGTAATTTGGTATTCATTTTACTTCTGAAGGACCTCAGTGCTTTCCTCATTTTCTGACTCAAAATTTATTAGTTTCACAATAGTGAAGATTCAAATGGCCATTAGGTTACAAACAGGTCTTTAAATTACTGCATCTATCTACCTATCTACTTCTCTATATATCTATCTTCATGACTCTGTGCCAAATGGCTCTAACCATGTCAAATATTTCTACCAACTGCTACAACTTCTCCTGGAAGATGACTATTGAAATACCTCCATTCTCTACATGCAAGTACCACATATAGTCGATTTTCAAATATGTATTTAACCTATGAGTGCAGACAAATCATCTTGCCATCTGTAGGTTTGTAGGCCAGTGAAGTAGGCTGCAATACAAATAAGAGCAGGGCTACTTTCCGACAACCAATAATCCCTCATGTTGAACTGTTGACCTTCACCTGGCTGTATTTGTCTGCCTTTAATACCTTTTCTAGACTATTTTAATAGAAAGCTATACCTAAGATCCTAAGATCTATTTTCTGGGCTTCTGCAAGGTACTTCAACAAATTTCTCAAGTTACAAAAAGCACATAGCCAGTGTCAGCAGTTCTAATAAAAACAAGACATAGCTGCAGCCAATTTCCCAGGGAACCTTCTGTCACTGGAGCACAGGAAAAAAAAAATTAAACTAGCCTAAAGATAGCTTCCATGACTTCTATAATCCACAAAGGACTCCAACTTAAGAAAGTCTATGTCCACAGAGGCTGTTTCAAACACGTTTTCCGTTTTCAGTTTCATAAGAGAGTCCATTGGGTCTCAAAGTGGTCTCTGGTGCTTCTCTAAAAATCCTTAAGATTTTGTAGGACAAATCTTTCTCTTTTGCATTGTGAGTCTAGTAAGATGGTCACTATCATAAAAATATACTTTGAGGTATTGACTTTCTCAAAGTACAGCTGAGTGTTGAACAATATGGCTTGGATTCCAAAACATAACCCATCTATAGTTGGTTAAGGTTCTTCACATTTCCATGTTGGTCAAGTCAAACAGGAGAATGTATTCAGAAGTACATTGAGTCCTCATTTAACACTGTTAATAGGTTCTTTGACTATAAGCAAAATGACATATAACAACACCAATTGTACCATAGGCAATGCATATAAACAAGAGTTCCATTTCCTCTATGTCACAACTTTATGACAAAACAATGTTAAACAAAAAGACGTTATTACAGAAGCTGCTATAATTTAACATCCTCTCAAAATGTTATAAGGGGAAATCTTTTTTTATAATGTACTGTTAAATTCCTGAAATCTGTTTCTTCATCTTCTTACAGTAGTTCCTAAAATATGTATCTCTCACTTTATGTATCTCCCAGTCTCTCTCTTCAAAATAACTCATTTGGATTATTTGCTTGGCCAGTCTCCTTCACTCTTCTGGATTCATTGTTTTCACCTAGTACAGCCAAGTTTGACAGAAGAATGGACAAGGCCTAAACCTATATGCATTTTCACATTAATGGTTTTTATTTCAAAAGACAATCCTTGCATCCAATCTAGATGACAAGCACCAACATGTTTAAAGTGTCACATTCAGAGATTAAAGTGAGGTTGATAGTCCTAAACCTAACTGGTTAATATTAATATGCTACCTGTTTTAGCATAGATTCAAATGTTAGTAAATATTTGTTAAGACACTTCCATGTACCAAATACTGAATATAGATTACCTTATTGATTCCTAACATTATTTTAAAATGCATTGTTAAATTGAGATTCCTAATTGTTATACAAATTTCAGGAAAGCGATGAACCTTTTCCCAGTAAATGGCACAGAATAACTAAGTTGAATGGTATGGTTTATAATTAGTTTGCATTAAAATCAAGTACAGCTGTGTTACTTTTAGATATCTTAAAGCTAGAATGGTACACACAAGAAATTAAACTAAATGAATAAAATCCAAGGTTTGCTGTAAGATACCTATCATATCTTTATTTAAAAAGCCTGTGTTACTGAACTTTTGAAAAAAAATACAATAGTCCCAAAAAGTTCAGTTGAATCTGTGTGTGTGTGTGTGTGTTGTGTGTGTGTGTGAAATATTTAAATACTAGTCACTAATCTTTAAGTCAATCCTAAATTCTACAATAAAGGTGCTCTCTCTACTTGAAGGTGTATACTTGATAGGCCAATTCATATTTCCATAATTTTATCTGCCCAGATCTTACATCAGAAAAGATACATAGAAGGGAATTTTTCTCTCAAAAAATTATACTGGATTTATTTAGAATTTAGTTCATTACGTCTTCTCCTGAGCTAGTATACTTAATAGCTAATATATCTATGTTACAGTATCATACTGATCAGTAAGTAATGCATTCAACTTAAAAGTTCATGATATTTGATGCTCTTAATAAAAAACCATGAGTCAATATTTGACTGTATCTTTAAATCTGTAATTGCATATACTATATTCATTTATTTAAAAATCTTTCTATAGATCGAATTCAAATAAATTCCTTCTCTTCTCAAAATTCATCTAAAAGAACAGTTATAACACATATTTTAAATAGAGCTCTTTGAGGATAACTTCCATTAGTGCTATTTTATTGGAGATGAGGTTTAAGGCAGTTGTAACTAATGAATGTTAGACTCTAAGATTCAATTTTGTAAGGAGAAGGAAACTGCCTTAGGAATCTGGCTAGGTTCCAGTGAGGTAATTGCATTACATCTTCCTAATTTTCCATAGAAATTTCAAATGAATAGAGTTTTCTTCCTTGTATGCTAATTAGGAAACACTACTAAAAAGTGAACAAACAAATACTTGTGTGTGCATATCGGTATATAGAAGATGAAGGGTACTGGACATTGTTTAAAAAGCCATTCGGCACATGAAAGAGGAAGGTTCACACTACAAGAGACTATGACCTGGAAAAAACAATGTTTCTGTGCCTCAGCCTCCTGGCTGGTCTCAGTGTTATTTTTCATCATCCCAACTCCCCTATCCTCAGTGACCTCAAGGAGTCTGATGATGATTAATTTTGGACAAGAAAAAAATTATGAGATGTTCTAAAAGAAATGACAGCAGACCAGAGAATAAGAGAAAGAAACAGACCAGTAAATAGCTGTGGGCCAACTAACCAAAGATGGCTGACATTCCTGACTGTATGTGGATGCTTTGAATCAATCTCTAGGAGTCTACGCCCTCTACTAGACACTACTGCATAATGTACAGGACTGTTGCTTGTAATCACTCAAAAGTAGTAAATAATTCTTCCTTATAGACTGTGCACCATAGACCTGCTGTACCCCCTTTTATCTGTAGCTGATGTAATTTCTTTCAAAACAACTTATATATTTTGTTTCCAAAACATAATGTATAAAAGTGCCCATCAGCTGCAGGATGCTGGACATGCTTATTTTTTCTATTTAGCCATACTACTGGTGGTTTAAGTTTCATGTCCCAGGATGTTGTCCTTTCCTGACTAGCATTTGGCCTAGTAACTCTTTCTTTCAGAAAAACTTTCAGCTGTGAAGTTTTTTGTTGTTTGTTTGCTCAACAATATAAAAGGCTGATATTGGCTTTCCATGAAACTGTCATTTTTAAAAAGGGGACTAAGACATTTTCCTAGAGTATTAAAGTTTTTTATAATAAAATAATATAAATTATTCTAAAATAGCCAATCAGACAAGACATATGACACAATGCTCTCAAAACATCTGGAATATTATGCCATTAGCTTTCTAAGCTGCTCTGTTTGTGATTCAAACTTTGTATAAAGAGGACACTGTCTAGCAAATATAAACAAGGGTTTACTTTTAATTTTTGAAGGTACTACTATAGAGCACATTTAGATTTGCCATAACTACTTGTACATAACTATTTGGAGGACAAAATAAAACTATGTCTCATAGGCCAAATCTAACACATGGCCTTTTTTTAATGACTCTTGAGAATATTTACTATCTAGTCCTTTTCAGAAAAAATAATAATAAAAATTACAGACAATTTAAGTTTTTTTTTTTAAATAGATCTTATTTGGATGAATTCTTTATGGTTTATTTGGAGGAGAATTAGATAAGTTCTGTTTGAGCTTCCTCTTCATTCTCAGGTTCATGGGATCAATAAAGGGCTGACATCTCTTTAGCTAAGCCAGGTAAGACCACCTGGAACTCCAGGCCTCCGGCCAGGTCCCTTTAAGCTGAATAGCCTAGAGACGCCATGCTAGGTCTGGCAGCAGAACACTGAGCCCATTACATGATCCAGTGGGTTCTGCCACCATAAACACACAGGTAATGGCTGAGCACATTTCCAGCAGCTGTTACTGCTAAATAGGAAAATACACTTTCCTATATGCCAAGCAAGACATAAGAAAGGTCACCTCAGCCGCAAGCTCAGAAGCGGTGTTTTTGATTTTGAGCATCAAACAGGATATATATCCTGCCTTCATATACTTGTGTTCAATGTCAGAAGATGGCATATATTTCCTTTTCTTCTTTTTTTTAAAGCTGTGACAGCATTCAGCTGCTTTGATTTTTATAATAATAATCAAATCCAATTTTAGTGTGGCAAGTGTGAAAAGAAAGCAAAACAAAACAGTGAGCCCAAATAAATAATCCTTAGCCTGATATTACTTCATCAAAAGCCTCTGAATGCTTCTTTGTACGCATTTGGAGCAATTTATTTCTTTTATACACGTCCGGGTTAGGGAAGGATACTTTACCCATTTCAGCTCTAGTAAGCACATCAGGATACTCTTCCATAGGAAATAAAGTTGGCTACATAATTTCTACCCTCAAAATCCCTCACCAGCATCATGAAACTTAAATAAAGAAATAAACTTTCAACAACTACTAATATACACTGTACTATTATTTATAAGTCAACCCTGAAAACAACTTGTAGGATGGAATGGAGGAATTGGTTAATATATGCAAGTAATAACATTTATTTAAGTTGTCACATGAGTATTTGCAAAGGTTTTACTGCTATGGTAAATTTTTAAAATAAAAACATGAAACTGAACATAAAGTTTAAAAATTACACGTCAACTATGCAATGAAGAAAAACACCGAAGGTGGACTAACAGAAATGTTACAGGCAGAATTATACCCCCACCCCAAATACATATGTTGAAGTCTTTACCCCCAGTAACTCAGAATGTGGCTGTTTTGGGACGTAGGGTCTTTAAACAGGTGATTGAGTTAAAATGAAACCAATGCGGTCGAACTTGACTCAATGTGATTGGTGCCCTCATAAGAGGACAGGATTTAAACACAGAAAGAGACACCGGGGGCTCTCCACAGAGGAAAGTCCACGTGAGGACACAGGGAGAAGGTACCTGCAGGCCGAGGAGAGAGGCCACAGGAGAAACAAACCTGCCAACTCACCAATCTTAGATTTCTAGCCTCCAAATCCATGAGAAAATAAACTTCTGTTGTGTAAGCCACCCACTCTGTGAATTTTATTATGGCAGCCCTAGCAAGCTAATACAAGGAACATATTAGAATATTGTTATTATTACATTTGGTCGGTGAAATTATGCCTGAGTTTTATGACTTCATACACCCTGTATTTTACTCATTATTTTCTCTTATCCCTTGCCTTTCTCCCTGTTTCCTTTCCCACTTCCTTTCTTATGTTTCTATACCAAAAAAATATTCTTTGAGTGCTTAGTGTGTGACCAGCCTCATGAATATTTAAGCACTAGGCAAATACATGGTGAGGATTTTTGTCTTTACAAAATTTAATCTGGTAGATTTTAATTGTATGTTATTTAACAAAAAGATAATGGAAAAATCCATTTCAACATTGCCCAACACACACACACACACACACACACACACAGTTAGTTACTAGTATATAGAAACATGTTGCTTATTATTTGTGCAATAACAAAAGAACAGCCTAAACTTGCAGTTTGATGAAAAGTATTGTATGAAAGGCAGCTGCAACTAAAACAAATTGTCTCAGGTTGCTTTGTGGAACCTGTTCTTAAGCTTCCAGTACACTTGAACAATCATTAGAGAAGCTGATAATCACTAGTAGATAGCACGTAGCACTATTTTTAAAGATGAATTTCTAATTTCTGTAGAGCCCCTCCCTACATCTCCCCAGCCTAATTTCACTGTAAATCAAACCTCACATCTGAAACACATCACCGTATTTTCCCAAAGTTTTGATGAGGAGGAGACATAGTGATCCATTAGAAGTAATTTGTTTGATAAAATCCTTTGCCGTCGCTTGGGTGGTGTTTGGCATAGTTTCTCTAGCAAGAGCATTTTTAAGCCTAAGGCATATGTGGATACTCTAATGCATAAGTCCACAGAATGGGCGGTGGTAATTGGAACCATGGTACACAACTCCACGTAAAATGATTGATTCCTCTTACTGAGCTATCACATGTACATCTTCTCTTTCCAGTCTTCACTCTTTGCAATGGTAGTCAGAGTAGTACTAGGAGACCCAGACCATCACTCTACAGGGACATTAAGTTAAAACATCAAATATGTGAGCATGATTATAGGAAATATACTCGTATATATAGGAGCTCTCAGGCAACGGTCAGACATCAGAAAAAATGTAAAGCAATTTGGGGAACTTTTACCCAGTGTGGACAATAAATGTTTAACAAACAACTTTATGAAAAAACGAGTGTTAAGTGTGCTAAAAATATTACTGATATAAAGGATGTATCACACCCAAAGAAGAAATAATAAAATATGTGACACTCTTTCCTTTAAATTCTCTATAGCCAATTGATTCACTTGAAATGCTTCCATTGATTTTGCCAAACTCTTGTACTTGTAAATCAATGCATGGATATAATTAATGAAGAAGTATAGTTTCATTATCAGTTTTTGAGAGCTGGAAGAATATTTCCTCAAATTATTGCAATTCACAATGTAGCAGATACAGCCATGAAACTTTTAAATTCAATCTACATTTTAATATGTTTTATCCATTACTAAGTCTATAGTAGACAAGCAACAAAAACAGTGAATCAAATCCTGATTTCTTTTGTTTGTAATTTGCACAGTATAAATGCCCTTATCAAGATCAATTTCAAGTTCCCAACATAATGAGCAAGGATTTGGGAAGAGATTGACAGGAGAACACTTTTGTATAGTTATTATACCATGCAATTACAGTGGGCTTGAAATAACTATAAGACCAAAAATAATTAAAAGTAATAAAACAATTAGAAAGTAATGAGTTCTTAGTACTACCTCTGTTTATAATTTATTTAACTGAAAATTTGTATTATTTATTTTTAACCATAACTGTGTTTAACAATTGGCTCTCAAAAGTTTAAAAATTTAAACAGTTGGCTCTCATGAGTGGTATAATCCAGATATACCAGTTCACTGATTCCATCAGCCAAATTTTTCTTTTAAATCTCTTTTCTCTCTCTCATGATGATTTTCTCCCAGGTGCTCTGTGTTTTCCTTGAGAAATTCTTCTAATATTTCTCCTAAATATTCCTTTCTACCTGATTTTCAGTCTTCCCACAATCTTACCTTAATATTATAGCATTTAAAATATGACAAACTAATTCACACTAACATGATATGTATGTGGTTTAAAAATAGTCAATATATGTCCTATTCAATAAGAGTATAGTACTGAAAATTCAAATAAACTAATTTCTAACGGTGGCATTTAAGTGTTTAATGGTACACCATGGAACAAAGATATTTGGGGGTACATACTTTAAATTATAGACTATATATATATATATATAAAAGCCTAAGCAACCATTTGACCATTTGACTGTTCAACCATTCAACTGGTACTATGACATGCACTGACCTTCAAGGGGCAGACACTCAATGCACAGGTATGGAAACATGGAACAGACTGATGAATCTCAGAGGGAAGCGGGGAAGGGAGAGGGCAGGAAGAGATTAACCAAAGATCTTACATGCATAGTAGAGGCCCATCCATGCACAGGTGGGGTCCCTTGGCCTGGCCTGCAGGGATCAGGCTGGAACCAGCAGTCTGACATCCCCCGAGAGGTCCCACATTGTAAAAGGGCATAGGCCAGGCCAAGGGACCCACTGGTGCATGAATCCATGCACCAGGCCTCTAATAGTTTATATAAATGTTTTTTAAAACTAGTGTGTTCTGGTCTAGTTGGCCTAACTATTTGCAGGTCTCTTATAAGTTTGGAATTAACAGTCCTACTAAGTAATTAACCTTTTAATTGATGCTATCTAAAACTCCTATTTTCACTGTGACTCTTTCTCTCTGTGGCCTAGCTGCTGTGAAACACATTTTCCTAAGAATGCCTTGCTCCCTTTAGCCTTCAGGCATCTACTGAAGAAGTTCTCCCTACTTAGAGCACCCTCCCACTCTCTATCCTCACTCCCTGTGGTTGCCTTCAGATATTCCTATGCCCGGTGAGCTGTCACTTTTCCTGAGAAAAGTCACCGACCCTTCTGGAGTAATTCCCTCCTAGAACTCCACAGCTTCCATGCTTACCTTTGCAGGGACACTTGTCTCATTTGATCTTATCCCTTTTCTACACCAACTGCCTGTGAATTCTGCAAAGAGGGTGAGGGTGGGGAGGCGAGTCTGCCTCGCCCATCAGTATTCTTCTGACACCCAGCATGAAGCCTGGCAGTCTGTTGGCAGTGGGTAGATGCTAGTTGGAGGCAATGCTGATGATTCTGCGAGAAGCTAGAGAACTGAGATTATAAACATGCTTCCCATTTGTTTGTATCTCAGGTTAGAACTGCATAATTTTGAAGTTTTTAAAAACAGGATATATCGTACTTCACTGATTGGATGGGCCACTCTGCAGCAGCAGGTTACTGGAACCCCCCCTTCCACATTCCTGAAGCCCTCCTGGTTACAGAGAGCTATGAAAAAGCCTAATTAAACACAGGAGCAAAAAAGGAGCTCTAGTCACTAGAATCCAATTCTACATTTGCTTGCTTTATTCCATCGGCTTGAGACATTTTGAACACTCCACGCAAGATAATGACAGAGTTTGCCAGGAACAGAGTAGCTACTTCTCCTCAGTAGTGAATGCAAGCCAAGTGTGAAAAATAAATGAAATCTTGACAAAACTTCCTGACTTTTCAACTCAATATACTTAGTTTGCAGATACGGCGAAGTTATGGCACATTACAGCATCTGTCAGACACACTGCCTAACTTGAGTCTCATTTCCAGTAATCATCTCCTGAAAAGAGATGCCTTGGATCAAAGCAAGTCAGAAAGGGTTGTGTCCTCCTCCCCAATCCTTCTGGAAGGCAATCTTATTCACATTTGAAACTGAAGCCACTTCCCCTTCGCAGTATTAAGACCCAAGAAAAGAACTGCACCGTTTTCAACACTATTACTTTGCAGCTAACACAAAAGCACAGGGATTTGCATTAGAACAAGTGCTAACAGTTGAGCTTCAGGCAAGGAAAGATCATTATTTATAACAAGCTGATCTGCTTCTAGATGATTAACAGAAGAACAGCAAATTAATGTTATTCTCCTAATATTATTCAAATGGCCTCTAGATGTGGTGTGAAGCCAAGCCAGGCAGAGTGGTTAAGGTAAAGTAAATGTCAATCCAAGAGAGATTTCTGGGAAACATTTTTACCAGGACTAGAATTTGTTTAATTAATGGCCTCAAAATGATAAACTCTGATGTGCTGTGCTGTATGGTATTATTGTATTTGGGGAAAACAGGCTGATTTAACGAGATTTCTTTAGAGACTGGTAAAACTGGTAAGCTTCTGGGTAATTATCAGCCATTTTAGTGATTTCTTCTTTTCAAGGTGTAGTTCATGCCCTCGGTTATCTGGGGAAAAGGGTGAGGAAAGTCTGAAACTATAATGGTTGCGTTTTATTATTATGTGTTGCTTTAACTGTTTGAACAGGAAGTTGGATTTTAAGACACAAATAAATAAGCTTTTTATTTCTCCTGAACTAGGGCTTCATCAAATTGTTGGCAGCAGTGAGACAGGCACCACATGTCTGACCTGACCAGTGGGGTCTGACTGGACCTGGTTCATGGCTCAACAACCTCGGTACTTGAGTTCTGGCTAAGAAAGAATTCAGAGCCAAGACTCAAACCGTAAGTGAACATTTATTTGGCAAAACACAGAGGTAGAAGAAGTAACTCATAGAAGAAATGGGCTTAGGGAATAAGTTACAGTGATGGGGAAAATAAGACATTGCGGGGGGGGGGGGGGGGGCTAACAATCTGAATCTATGTGGTAACCTAATGGACATTCTTGATAGCCTATAGTTAAGTCACTGCCCCTTTCTCCACAATCTGGTCTTGCTAGACCTGTTTACCTAAATACTCACATTTTACAGAGGCCATAAACCAGGAACAATATACAACCCCAGAGGGGGTTATCAGCTCTGGCTCCAGGACAGGCATTCAGGTGTAGTCTCAGGGCCCCCATCCCAACACACTGGGCTTTATGCAAAGCCTGCAAAAGATCCCGAAGTCCCATCCATATCTGGGGGGCAAAGAAACCAAAGGGTATAAAGGGGAAGCTTCCTCCATATTCGGGAGCTCAGAATTCGGAGAGAAACAGTCTCCCGTGAGTCACTGTACTAGTACATGCGAAACATCTGAAAATAAATAGGTTTTTCCTGTGTCTCCAAGTACTCTTGTGTATTCTCCTGATAAGTTCTGTAACAACAGAGGTAAAGAAAGGACCCTTAGAGCTTAGAAGTGAGAAAGCAAAGGTGAGGGTGGTGGAGGGGATCTGAGGGTGCTCTCCAGAGGAAAGGCACTGGGTTCTCAGCCCTAAAGGTTTTTGTGTCCTTTCACAGTCCAGGTTTCCACTGATTAATCGGTCAGCCCCAGGGCAGGGGGTCATTATTCGGTGCAGCTGGCCCTGAGGTCAGCTGGTGGCATTGCTTGCCTGGTTTTGCTGCTTTCTGGGCCTGGAATTGAAATAAAACTGAGGCCCAGATATTATGTTTAGGCAGAAAAGGTCCAGGGGTCTAAACTGCATAACTCTGGAAATGAGGTCCCACCCTACAACTGTCCATTGCTAGGCACCTGGGGCTGTCCACCATGGTGACCTTCTGTACCTGCCCCCTGGTCTTTGCTCTGCTCACTGTCTGTCTACCATAAAACAAGACTACTTTAGAATTAGTTTGCCATAAAGATAAAACTCCGTGTTAAGACAGGTCTAGTTGGGACCATGTTATTAATTGTCCTGACACTAGAAGGGCCTCTATAAAGTGGACTACATGTCAGGACCTGGTTCCTGCCCTCAGAGCAAACTTAGGTATAAGAAACGCTTATTAGTTATTCCCCTTGACACTTTTCTTATTACTTCTTAACAATTAAATTGCATAGGATGAATGCGTGGGCAGAGCAAAAGCTGAAGGCAGAGGTGTGTGCAAAATAAATATTTATAATCTAGACTACTTGAGATTTAAACTCAGAAGAATGGTACTCTAGACTAATTATCAACAATTCGGGCTATTTTATACTAGTGTTGTCTGGAAGATATGAGAGATAAAGAGTTTTACATTTCCTGAAATATTCTTCAGATGGAGTAGCTGGTAAGCACTAGATAAAGAGCAGCAGGCAGTACAGGTACAACCCCCTAAACCTCCTTCACTTTACTCAGCTTCTCTCAGGTAACAGGGGGAAGGCTGGAACGTGTCTTCACCCTGTATTAGGTTTCTTTTTATTTTTAGGGCAGCTTCCTGACATTCTGTCCTTTTTCTCCCTTTTGGTGACAATCATCCAGGAAACTTAAGAATACTTTTGTATTTTCCTGGCCTGCTTATTATCTTTTTCCTCTCAGTATGTAGGGGGACATTACAGCTCTTTTGGGTCCTGCATTTCTTAACACTAAGGCCCATATTGCTATGACCTCCGAAAAGCAAAGGTGAAGTGACCAAAAATTGTACTTTTTAAGAAAAAAGTGTATAATAATCCTGCCTCTTAATGAGTCTGTATTTTCACACTGCCACATATACTTTTATAGTTTGATTGCCTGTTTATTAAATTTTAATTATTCATCTAAATGGATTCAAGATAGAGATTTTGATAATTCTGGACTCAAACTCTGGTAGCTCTATAGCAAATGATATCTATACTCCTATTAACTACCTATTAATAATAAAAAATCAATTTGGGAATTTTATATTGGAGTTCACCCTTCTTTCCAATTTGGTTAACCTTCTTAAATATGGGAAACAGGGTTGGGGCGGGGGTGGGGGGCGGGGGGAGTGGACCCTGTGCTTGTATTGCAGTGTTTCCACCAAGTATTTTCCAAATAATGGAACAGTGTCAAGGGCAGTGCTAAGATTAAATGAGTCCCATGGTCAAAGTCATTTGGAAATGGATAAGTTTATTCATTTTCTTTATTGTAGGAATTCTCAGAATCCTTAATAAAGTAATGAGTACTGTGAAGCACTGAGAGGGGAAATAGAATGCTACGTAAAGCAAATTTAATTGATTAAGGAATCTCTTTCTTATGTAGCATTTTGACAGACCAGCTCTTCACAGAACATATTTTGGGAAACTCTACTTCATTATGAGTTTTCTGGTGCAGAAGACAGAAAACTCACGCACATGGACAATAGCGTGATGATTATTGGGGTGGAGGTGGTAGAGAGCATAGTGGAGGTAAAATGTGCTGGGAAATATATAGTCAATGCGTGACCTGCCTTTATTGAGGAGGAGAAAAGACAGTGTGCATATGAAAAGAGAGTACTCACTACCTTCTAGTATGCTAATACATTTACTAATATATCATGTGTGATGGGTTGAATTGTCCCCTAAAAAATATAAAGTCCTTACCCTGGTATCTGTGAATGTGATTTTTTTTTTTTTGAAAACAGGGTCTTTATAGATGTAATCAAGTTGAGATGGAGCCAAGAGGGTGGGCCCTAGTCCAATATGACTGATATCCTTATAAGAAGAGGGAAATTGGAATAGAGAGACAGACACATGCAGAGACAACAGACAGACACAGGTGAAGCTGGGAGCAAGAGATTGAAGCGATGCATCTACAAGGAATGCCAGGATGGATGGCTCTCACCAGAAGTGTGGCGATGCAGGGAACAGGTTTATCCTCAGGAGTCAGCACTGCTGACCCTGGATGGAACTCCTAGCCTCTAGGACTACGAAAAATCCATTTCAGTTGTTTCCAGCCACCCACCCAGGTTGTGGCATTTTGTTATGGCAGCCCTAGGAAATGAACAGAGGGTTTGCTACTCAGAAGTGGGGTGTTTTAGTGACATATCCAAAACGTGGTTTTGGAATTGGGTAATGGGTAGAGGCTGAAAGCGTTTTATGGCAGTTAATAGAAAGAACCTAGACAGCCTTGAAGAGACTGTTGGTAGAAATATGCATGTGAAACGTGCTTTTGGTGAGGATTCCGAATGAGGAACGTATTTGAAAGTGAAAGAATGGCTATCCTTGTCATCTAGTAGCAGAGAACTTGGATGAATTACTTCTACTGTTCGGAGCCAAGTAGAACTTGTAAATGATAAACAGATATTTAGCTGAGGAGGTTGCAAAGTAAAGGGTGGAATGCACAACTGGATTTCTCCTTTCTGCTTGCAGTAAATGTGAGAGCAAAGAGAGACACTACATAAGGAATTCTGCCTCAAGCCTGACTCAAAACATAGTTTCATATACCATGTTTATTATCTGTTGTTTATCTTTGCCCTCCACTATAAAGTAACCCCATAAGGCCAGATATCCTAAGTCTGTTCTATTCACTGATATTCCCCAACTGCCCAGATGTGCAAAGAATAAAACTAAGACATGGAGCTGAAATTCTCAAATTAGGCCCATCAGGTTTGATGCATAATTTTTTAAAAGGTTTATAAAAGATTCATGCTTCTTATAGTTTTTGTAATTGAAAAAATAAAATTACTTCAACTTTAAATGGAAACAAATGATATGACTATAAGTACATTGGTTTTTACAACAGAGATTTTGACATAAAATAAGAAATTAAAATGTTCATAATGTTGGAATTCAAAGCAGGGATGCTAAGGTCACTTGAAGAAGAACAATTAAGGAGTTTCAGAAAAAAAACTCATAGAAATGAAAAATTTTCAAGTCATATATAAAATGGGTTCTCAAGATCTTAGCATTTTATTCTTAGGATGAACTTTCGTAACAGCTGGGTAGACTTTAATAGCATAAATCCAGTAAACAGTAAAAACAGAAAACAAACAAACAAACCAAACCTCACAGACAGAAAATGGTGATTACCAGTGGGCAAGTGGGGAATAAAGAAAGAAAGGAGACTTGAGTTGGGGTGGTGAACACACAATATAATATACAGCTGATGTATTATAGAATTGTATACCTAAAATCTATGTAATTTTATTAAGCAATGTCACCCCAATAAATTCAATGAAAAGAAACAGTAATAGCAAATAAAGATCCAAGCCTCCATAGAATACTTGACAACATAAAAAGTGATGACTGTATTTTAAGTAAATCTAACTACCACCTTTAACACCTATTGTTTAAAAATGCAACATGAAATGATACGGACTTTATATAAAAAATACAGTATGTTAGGCAATGAAAATAATAATCAAATTGATTTGCCTACAGCCATGCTTTTCTCAGTAGCTTTCATACATGGATATATCTTCTCTTCTAAGAATAGCTGATACTCTGATATCAATTATTTAATAGTTTCATCTTTTTTATTGTTATACTAGGGGCCCAGTGCACAAAAATTTGTGCACTCGGCGGGAGGGGGGGTCCCTCAGCCCAGCCTGTGCCCTCTCGCAGTCTGGGACCCTTCGGGGGATATCCACATGCTGGACCAGCCTGGGTAAGGGGCTGATGGCTGTTTGCAGCCTGACCAAGCCCCCCAGTGGGGACCCTCACCCCATGGGGTTGTGGCCAGCCTGGGTGAGGGGTTGAGGGCCGTTTTCAGGCTGCCCACAGTCCCTTCAGGGTTCAGGTCCCTACTGGGGTGCCTGGCCAGCCTGGGTGAGGGGTTGATGGCCGTTTTCAGGCTGCCCACAGCTCCCATTGACCCAACATCCCAGCAAAGCTGGCTGGAATCAGGTTTCTGGGGTTTATTTATCTTCTATAATTGAAACTTTGCTGCCTTGAGTGGAGGCCTAGTCAGGCAACGAAGCCTCCTGTTTGCTTCAGCTCTGTAGCTGCCAGCTGCCATCTTGGCTGGATTAATTTGCATACAGCTGTTCTGATTGGCTGGTGGGCATGGCTTGGCTGGTGGGCATGGCTTAGGTGTCTCAGAGTGATTGTTAATTTGCATATTACTCTTTTATTAGATTAGATATTCACATTTCCCATTTTCCAGCAATAGAGATCTTTCAGTATACGATTTAGAAAGATACTTTGTAGATGTAAGAAGATGTAAAAGGACTAAAAATTGTTAAAATTTTAATATAAATACATATTTAGGAAATATTTCTTTACATTTCTTCTATCTGTAAACAGTTAATTTGTTTTGTTTACTGCATATACATGCCTTCAATCATCCATCTATTGCTTTCAATTTCATGCATTACTAACATTGTTCAAATTCATCTCATTACACATCTCTTGAATACATCAACTCTTTGTGATCCTGTTTTGCTACCTTATTCACCACCACTTGCATGTACTGTTTTATTAAGCCTCTAAGTTGTCACTCTCTAACCTCTATGCCTTTTCCCCCTATTCCTCATCATATCAAAATTGTATTTCCAAGGTTGTCTCTTCCCAGTTTGATCCTGTGGCAGTCAGACTCATTCTCCAGGTTCTTGCACAAACATTCATATATCTGTCATATATTCCCCAACTCCTGCAGGCCGAGTTATTCACTCCCTCCTTTATTCTATCTTTATTTTAGCATTTGGGGTATATTAAGTTTGCTTATGGTATTGTAATTATGTTTGGGGATCTACCTCCTGTATGAGATTGTGTGCTCTCCCAAGATAAGAACTGTACCTGCTTTATACTTTTATCTCTAGTATTTAGATAAGTACCTGAAGCAACTAAGAGCCTCAATACTTATTGAACAAACATATAAAAAAGAGTTGTTTAGGCATCAGAAGAAAAGTCAAGTCAATAGCTATGTGTGTTATTGCTATTCTAAATCAAAGTATTATGGAAAATAATATAACCATCTTTATTCTGGGGATCTATTTAATATGGTAAGATATCATTTGGCTGGATTACAGACTGGAACTCTGCCTATCAGACTTTAGAGTAATTTTCAGAGATCAATGTGGCTATTTTTATTTCTATAAAAATGTCCTTGGATTTCTCACCTTTATCAATGCTTTGCTTCATAGTTGGCCTCTTCTTAGTTTTTTCTCATAAGATTATGGTAAGAGAATATGAGGTGTGTTTTTTTTCTCATCAGTTAATACAAATGGAGTTATCCAAGAAAAAGAGTTCAATGCAAATACTCCTACTAAACTGATGAATTAGCAAGATAAGGGAAGTACATATAAAATGTAATTATCATGTTTATGCTATTCCATTTTTCTTAGTTTATTTTTCTAATCTAAAATTTTAAATACTGACCACTGTTAAGAGAGTTGTACATAGAACTCTTGACAATTAGCTTCAACAATTACTAGTGTTTTATCATCCTATCCTAATCATTCGTAAAGAAAAGCAGAAGCAAACAAATAAACAGAAAAATAAGAACTAAGAGGTAATTAGTCCTAGTTTCATAGAGCTTCCTAAATCTTTGTTAAATTCTAAATAAATAATGACTAGGAGAGACATTGGGGAGATAGAATCTAAGGAAAATAACATTTGATAAAATAAAGAGAAGAAAAGCCAAAATTGAGTCTGCTGTTCAGTTAATTGGCATTATAATCTATCTGATTGGTTTCACTTAAACTTGTGCTAGGGAATCTTCTGCTTTTTAAAAGGTATAATAATCAGCCACATATTAAAAATATAAGTTATTAAAAACCTGAAAGGATTTGTGAGTTAATGAATTTAAGTTCTCTGGAGCTTAGTTCTACAAGAGTGGCAAAACAGCAATTCTCTCCACAGATACCAGATGAGATTAGAGGATGGGCACTTGGATTCCTTTGTGACATGAGATTAAAGTGGCAGAACCAAGAGTTGCAATTTTTCTTTTTCTTTTAGGGAAGCAAACCTCCAGGAAGTACCTGAAACCAAGAACAAGTGACTGCTCACACTAAAATGACCTATTAGCTGGCTTGTTAGCAAGTTGAAGGGCTGACGTTAATGCTTGTGTAATATAATTACTTCATGCTACTTATAAATGGCAATTATTAAAAGTTAACATACTTGGTGTAGCTATGAAAGGACTGCAACAAAGATGAGCTCGGGATAATTTGTGACATCTACCATCCCTTCCCAGGAGCAGCCTTTTAAACAGCTGTTACATAGCATTGATTATTCTAGCAGCCTAATTGATAGAAGCATGACTGACTACATCTCTTAAAGTTGATCATTTTAATTCCCCTAAACCATGAAACTAATAGCAATGAGATGTGGGAGAAGCAATAAAGATTTTTTTTCTTCCTTGAAGTTCATTCCAGACACATTAGCTACTAGAAGCCAATGTTACAGTATATGCATTTTGCCTTGTTATTGTAATGCGCTAAAATAATTTTATGATGTTTCATGTATAATTACATTGAACATATTAATACATAGTCTATATAGTTATTTTATGTTTAAATAATTCATGGTACAATAAAATGTCACATAATTCAAATATACTGAACCATTAAATATATCAAACCTTGTAATCTTTATTGTAGTCATAATTGACACTTCTTCCTTTTTCCCCCCAACCCCGTTTTTTACACTTCTTTTGGATACATTTAAATAATGACACTCTGAGAATCTACTCAGCTGAAGCCTTTGATTTTTATAGTGGCTTATAGCAAGCTAGTTGGACATACGGAGAAAGTGTCCAGACTTTGGCAAAAACCCAAACTGAACTTTCCTCCAAAAAAGTCAGGAAGGATTTCATTAACCTTTTAGTTTAAAACTCAAGTGTATTTCACATTTGTTCAACTCTCAGGCCATGCGTTCCAGGGGAATAAAACAGCCAGACCATGTAATCTTTATTTACATAAGCGTTTATATTTGAAATAAGTAGAATGTTCTACAGTCGATAAATGTATAGTTGCACCCTTCATACTTTTACATACAGAGTACACATATTAACATATATATGTTTATTACATGCTATGATGATCTTCAATGTCTATTATAATGCCAGTGAGTCAGTACAATGTTTTGAGGTTCTTTCTCAAATGGCAAGTAAAGGTTAAGTGAAAGAAGAGAAACAAACATTTTTACTTGAATTTAATGGGATGACATTGGTTAATAAAATATGTAGGTTTCACCATAGTCAGATCACCATACTGTAGTCTGTGTCATGAGATTTTCTTCTTTTCTTTGCTCAATCCCTTCACCCTTCTCACCCAGCTCCCAGCCCCTTTCCTCTAACAGCTGCCACTCTGTTCTCTATATCCAAGGGTCTGTCTCCACTTTGTAATTTTATTTTCTTCAGTAGACTCCACATACAAGTGAAATCATATGGTAGTTTTTTCTCCTCTTACTAATACCCTCCAGGTCCGCCCATGCTGTCCCAAAACTAAGATTTCCTTATCCTACATAATAAAAAGGTAATATGCAAATTGACCCTAACAGCAGAACAACTGGGAATAACTGGTCAGTATGACACACACTGACCACCAAGGGGCAGATGCCCAATGTAGGAGCTTCCCCCTGGTGGTCAGTGTGTTCCCACAGGAAGAACTCTGCTCAGCCACAAGACAGGCTGACGGCTGCCAGCACAGCAGTGGTGGCGGGAGACTCTGCCACCTCCTCAGTAGCCCTAAAGATATCCGACTGCAGATTAGGCCTGCTCCCTGCTTGCAAGTAGACATCCCCCAGGGGCTCCCAGGCTGCCAGTGGGATGACTGACTGCCAGCTTAGGCCTGATTCCCCGGGAAGTAAGCCTAAGCTAGCACATGGACATCCCCCATAGGGTCCCAGACTGCAAGAGGGCACAGGCTGGGCTGAGGGACCCCTCTGAGCACAAATTTTTGTGCACCGGGCCTCTAGTTTTTTATAACTGAGTAGTATTCCATTCAACAAAATGAAAAGACAACCCACTGAATGGGAGGACATATTGGCTGACATATCTGATAAGGGCCTAATATCAAAAGTTTATAAGGAACTTATAAAACTCAACACCAAAAAAAGAAAAAGAAAAACAATCCACACAAAACAAAAATAAAACAAAAAACAACAACAAGCAAACAATTCAATTAAGAAATGGGCAAAGTACCTGAATAGACACTTTTCCAAAAAGGACATACACGTGGCCAAGAGACATATGAGAGGATGCTCAATGTCATTAACCATCAGTTAATGCAAATTAAAACCACAAAGTGGTATCACCTCACACCTGACAGAATGTCTTTCATCAATAGATCAACAAACAAGTATTGGCGAGGATGTGGAGAAAAGGGAACCCTAGTGCACGGTTGGTGGGACTGCAGATTGGTACAGCCACTGTGGAAAGCAGTATGGAGTCACTCAGAAAATTAAAAATAAAACATCTTTATCACCTATCAATTCAATCTGGGAATATATCTAAAGAAACCCAAAACACTAATTTGAAAGAATATATGCATCCCTATGGTCACTGCAGTTTTATTTAAAATAGCCAGGATTTAGAAGCAGCCCAAGCACCCATATGTAGAGGAGTGAAGAGAAACATTTTTGTGTTTGAAATAATTTAAATTATTTTATTACAAAATTAATATAAATAATGTTCAATTTTAACCATTTTTTTCTGTACTTGTGATAAATGACCTGACAAGGTAAAACATATCAGAACAAATAAGTTAGAATTAAAGAATCAGATGAATTTAGGTAAAATTTTTATCATCATTCATATGAAAAGGCTTGTTTCTTGAAGTGAATTTTCCAATAGTTGACAATCTTATGGCAACTCTTCTAAAGTGGGAAGTTGAATTTAACTAATCACAGCTGCTTCAGATATATCAAAATTAAGGGTTATTTGGACAATAATTAAGACATCTCAAAATGTTCTTAAACTAAGCAAAACTTTACTAAGCTGAAATATTTAGATTTAGTCAAAATGTCACACTGAAGTAGGGCAGAAAATGAATAGTTCTTCTGACAATTTTATGAGAGGAGTTCCTCTCTCAATTTTGAGTTTATGGGTTTGATGTGAAAAAAAATTGATAAATATTTAGGGGAGTTGGAAAGAAGAAAAAAGATGGAGGAGGAGTAATATGTACAAAAAAATGTAACTCTCATTTTATACCAAGGCACTTAACTAATTAATGGATAATTCCAGTATCTATTTATATTTGAGGAAAATGTGTGAAATTAAAAATTGCACATTATATGTTTGTATTGCCCATCTATGAACACCACAGTTAAATATCCAATTTTAAAATTCTATATAAACCTGAAATGTTACATATTTTAAAAAGCTGAATAAACATAAAATGGATTACTTTTTAATTATGTGACTTTCATGTCAATTGCTGTTCTTAATTTCCTTGTTGGAACTTGCATGTCAGCAGGTAGTACAGGGTTCTGCTACATATCTTTCAATATATCTACTTAAAATCTGCCCTTTGAACTTCAACTTCTTGCTGTCACATCAGTAAAGTGATTCACATTACAAATAGCTGCATTAACTATTCCAGGACTATGTAAGAATCCATTTTTGTTGACATGCTCTGTGTCCATACAGTCTCTTTGGAAAGTAAAGGGGAAGAGTCATTGTCTCTGCAAGTAACAGCCAAATAGCGGAAAGGATTGCTAGTAGCTGTCCTATTTTTGTGCCGCTGTGCTAACATCGTGAACTTCCGATGTTCTTTAGGTAGCTGTCCTGCTGTTCATTCCAAATTTGTCAGGTTATTTGGCACCTGGTCTGACCTTAATGTCTAGAATGAACTGCTGAGCTATGAAGTGTTCTGATTTTCGGTGCTTTGCCAAATTCCTCCCCTGATCCCTCCACCTTTAAAATAACAAGGTCAATCACACTAAAGAAAGATGAAAGAGTTTCAGGTCCAATGATGCTGATTATCAGCATAACACATACAGTAAAGCATAACATCAACTTGTCCTTGAAGATTATTACAAGTCCAGCTGGAATTGGCTAAGTTTACTCAAAAAGGCAATTGTAAGCTAAAGTACACATTTTCTAAAGATACTTTAGCAAACAACTAACTAGGTTCATTTTCACATCTGTTTTCAAAGCTATGGGCATGCATATTGAAGAAAACATTAATATTAATTCACATGGACCATGTCCAAATAAATTTGGAATGAAGAAAGCAGCCAAATTCTTCTAAAATGGACCTAATAAATTCTATGGTTGATATGAAGATTTGAAGATAGTAAAAATTGGTATTATTTGTCAAATATAAAGAAATAGTAAGACATCCTTTCTTATTATTTGGAACAAGGGAAATTCCAGAGGAAGAAATTTCCCCAAAATTTACACACCTCTTCATCACCTTCTCACTGCCGAAATATTACCTGTGTTTTACCTTTTCTAGATTAGTGGCAGTAATCCCCCCTCTTCTCACAATACAGACTTTTGCAACCTGGTTTTATGTACACACAGGTAAAAAAAAAAAAGAAACACCTCAATTTTACCTGAAAAATATAACAGTTTACTTTCGACTTTCCCATCTCAGTATTCAGAACAAAATTATATCACAGTTCTCATTCACTCTTCAACAGGGCTATGTAGAAACATGTTATGATTTCTAATGCATATAGATAAAAGATTAGTACATTATATATACAGACTATAAGGAATAAAATGAGTACATAATGTATATGTATATGTATTAGTACATAATATACTATACATATACAGGAAGCTATCCAAACAGTGAGTAAATATTCACTTGAGAAACCAGTCAGCTAGTAGGGTATTAGTTGTTTTTGATTCACTCAAACAAAATTCTTATTGAAGACCAGACATATGCATAATGCTATACATACTGAATAGATCTTATATCACAGAACTTGTAAGCAGGGTAAATGTCAGCAATCAGCCAATGTTTTCTGTATGAGGAGAATGATGCCCAGGAAGGTTAAGTAACACATCTAAAAGCATTAACATCTACTTTAATAAAAAGCACTAGGCTATTGATGTTATATTCTTTTCACAAAACCATGGTTTGTTTTCATTTGAAATAGCTAATGTATGCTTTTTATATCTATTTAGAATATTATTGCCTGTGAAATGGAACAATATTAAAAATATTGTTGCCCTAGCCAGTTTGACACAGTGGATAAAGCGTCGGCCTGAGGACTCAAGGGTCCCAGGTTCGATTCCGGTCAAGGGCATGCACTTGGTTGCGTGGGGAGTGTGCTGGAGGCAGCTGGTTGATGTTTCTCTCTCATTGGTGTTTCTAGCTCTCTATCTCTCTCTCTTCCTCTCTTTAAAAAATCAATAAAATATTGTTGATAAATGTATTTCCTTGTATGGATGTATATGTGGTCATTCATATATATATATATATATATAGATAGATAGATAGAAGTATATATCATAAATGATAAGTACCATTTTCTTTTCTTTTTTTTTTAAATAAGCTGGGCTCATTGCTGGCAAATGCAGCAGCGGTGGCGAGAGCCTCTCCTGCCTCCATGGCAGGCGGACATCTCCCGAGGGGTCCCGGACTACAAGAGATGCATGCCGGGTGGAGGGACCTTCCCCAGTGCATAAATGTCATGCACCGGACTTCCAGTTGTACTATAATTTAGCTTTTCTTCCCAGGCATAGTATCCAATCTTCTCAGAGCTCAGTGCATATTTGCTAAGTAAATGAATAAAAGAAACAATAAATGTAGTATGCATTTATATTCAATGTTAGCGATCACAAACATTGAAATTACTTTTTACATACATTAATGTTACCTAATTGTAGCTGAACATAAAAATCACCTGGAATTTTTACTAAAAATACAGAGTCCAAAGATCCTTCCTTGAAGAAGTTTGGATCTTGACTGGGAAAAGATAAGATTAAAAGTGCCCTAGAAGATCAGGTAATTTGGCATGATCTACAGAATCCCATATTTACATGGCAAATTTCAATGGCATTAAGAAAACATATTTAACTTAACTTTATATTGTCTGTATTTTGTATGGAGTAATTAATAATTTATTTTCTATTTTTTCCAAAGACATTGAATTGATTTTTAGAGAAGAAGGGAGAGGGAGAGGGAGGTAAATATTGATCAGAGAGAAGATCAATTGACTGCTTCCCATAGCCCCCAGGAATCTAGCTTGCAACCTGGGCATGCTCCCTGACTTACCTGAACTGAACTGGGAACCTCCCAGCGAATGGGACAACACCCAACCAACTGAACCACACTGGGTAGGGTATTCCCTCTAATTTTATAGAGAGATTCACATTGCAAATATTTATCCAGTTCCTATATTTGGGTCTTAGGCATTCAGAGATTTAACATATCGTAGAAATCTTTATAAATCTCACAACACATGAGGAAACAAACATCTAAAAATAAATTAGAGTCCAGAAACAGATCTACATAAATACACTCAACTGATATTTGATAAAAAGAGTAAAGACAATACAATGGAACAATTATAATCTTTTCAACAAATGATGCTGGAAAAACTGGTATCCACATGCAAAAATATAATCTACATCTATAATATTCATTACAAAAATTCACCAAAAATGGATCACAACCCTAACTGGTTTGGCTCAGTGGATGGAGTGTTGGCCTGTGGACTGAAGGGTCATCATGGGTTACATTCTGGTCAAGGGCATGTACCTTGGTTGTGGGCACATCCCCAATGGGGAGCGTGCAGGAGGCAGCTGATTATTGTTTCTCTCTCATCGATGTTTCTAACTCTCTATCCCTCTCCCTTCCTCTCTGTAAAAAATCAATAGAATGTATTTAAAAAATAAATAAAATAAAAATAAAAATGGATCGCAGACCTAAATGTAAAATGCAAAATATTAAAATTCCTAGGGTACAACATAGGAAAAAATCCCTATTACCTTAGGTATGACAATAACACTGTAAATACAACTCCATGATCCATAAAATAAATAACTGGTATGATGTAATTCATTAAATTTAAAAAAAAAGTATTCTGTGAAGGATATCAAGAGAATAAAAGGATAAGCCACAGACTCAGAGAAAACCAGTTCCAAAGGATATATCTGATAAAGGACTGTTATACTAGTACAACATATAAAAGAACTGTTAAAACTCAAAATTAAGAAAACAGACAACCTCTTTTATAAAATGGGCAAGACACCTGAACAGACACCTCATCAAATAAAATATCCAAATAGTAAATAATCACATGACATTAGTGAATTGTTAAACAGTTTATATCAATGGGGAATTGCAGATTACAACAACGATGAGATACCATAGGGCACCTACTAGAATGGCTCAAATCCAAAACATTGACTATACCAAATGCATTTAAGGATATGGAGCTGTTCTCAAAACTCTCACTCGTTGACAGCAGGAATACAAAATGATACAGACACTTTAAAAGACAGTTTGGCAATTTCTTACAAAACTAAACAACCTTTTACTATATGATCAAGCAATCACTCTCCGTGGAATTAATCCAAATGAGTTGAAACTCAGGTCCACACAAACACTTGCACACAGATGTTTATAGCAGCTTAATTCATAACATAAAACTTTGAAGAAGCCAAGATGCCCTTTAGTAACTGAATGGATAAATAAAGCTAGTGTATCTAGATAACAAACTCTTATTCAATGTTAAAAAAATAATCTAATCTAATAAAAGATTAATATGCAAATTAGGCATCACTGCTACACCTAAACCACGCCCACCAACCAAGCCACGCACGCCAGCCAATCAGAACAACTATATGCAAATTAACTCAGTCAAGATGGTGGCTGGCAGCCAAGGAGCTAGAACAAACAGGAGGCTTGCTGGCCCTGGCTATGGAGGAAGCTAAACTTCCTGCCTGCCTAGGCCGGCTGTGGCCTCTGCTCAATTATAGAAGATAAATAAACCCAATATACCTGCTTCCAGCCAGCCTCGCTGGGGACTGTGGCCAGCCTGCAAACAACCACCAGCCCCTCACCCAGGATGGTCCCACCTTCATGGGGTGAGGGTTCCTGCTGGGGTGCTTGGCCAGCCTACAAACAGCCATTAGCTGGATTTTTTCCTATGTTGTACCCTAGGAATTTTAATATTTTGCATTTTACATTTAGGTCTGCGATCCATTTTTATTTTTATTTTATTTATTTTTTAAATACATTCTATTGATTTTTTACAGAGAGGAAGGGAGAGGGATAGAGAGTTAGAAACATTGATGAGAGAGAAACAATAATCACCCAGGCAACCCATCAGGACCTCCTCCCTGAAGAGGACGTGGCCAGCCTGAAAACGGCCCTCAACCCTTCACCCATCCTGGCCAGGCACCCCAGCAGGACCCTTACCCTGATCTGGGACACCCTTCAGCCAGCCCCTATCCATGTACCAGGCCTCTATCCTATATAATAAAAGAGTAATATCCAAATTGACCATAACAGGAGAACGACTGGGAATGACTGGACACTATGACACACACTGACCACCAGGGGGCAGACACTCAATGCAGGAGATTCCCCCTGATGGTCAGTGCACTCCCACAAGGGGAGCTCTGCTCAGCCACAAACCAGGCTGCCAGCTGCCAGTACAGAGGCGGTGGTGGGAGCCTCTCCTGCCTCCTCAGCAGTGCTAAGGATGTCCGACTGCAGCTTAGGCCTGCTTCCTGCTGGCAAGTGGACATCTTCAATGGCTCCTGGGCTGCCAGAGGTATGTCTGACTGCCAGCTTAGGCCTGATTCCCTGGGGAGTGGGCGTAAGCCAGCAGGTAGACATCTCCTGAGGGGTCCCAGACTGCGATAGGGCACAGGCCAGGCTGAGGGACCCCCCCGCAGCCTCTAGTCTATGTATATAAAATGCTAATATGCTAAGTGTCCAATGAGTCACTATGATGTGCACTGACCACCAGGGGGCAGATGTTCAATGCAGGAGCTGCCAAGCTGCAGTGACTTGGCAGCAATGGTTCTTGGGTGATGCACCCCAAAACCAGAGAGAAAGGACCACGATTCCTCATGGAGCTGTGCGATTCCACCTTCAGCTGTGAGTTATGTTGTTGCTGGGGCACTGCCAGCCCTGAATCTTGTTTACTGCACACTTGCATTCCACACCCTGTGCAACAATAACTTTGCAGAGTGCCCTCTTGCACTCCAGGACCCCTCAGGGATATCAGAGAGCTGGTTTTGGCCTGATCCTTGCAGGCCAGGCCAAGGGACCCTCCCTGCTGGAGGGACCCCTAGGCACTTCGTAGACACCATGGTGGGACCACAGGAGGTTGGCTCCTGGGCGTGTCCAGCCTGTCTTGCCCAGTCCTGCCTTGCTGGCCACCTTCTAATTAATTTCCTTTCAATATGCAGGAATCCATGCACCATGTCACTAGTAAAGCCGTAAAAAGAAACTAAGATGCGTATTACTAAGTGAAACTGCCGATCTTAAAAGACTATGTATTGCGTGATTCCAACTAACACCAATGGAAACAGTGTACAGGCCAGTGGTCTCCAGCAGTAAGCAAGTGGTAAACAGGTAAAGCACAGAAGATTCCTAAAGCAATGAAACTATTCTATAAGCTAATGCACTGGTGGATACATGCCATTTTTCACCTTTCAAAACCCATAAAATGAACGTTAAAAAAAATAACACAAAAATCTAACACCATGAGAGAACCCTAAGGTAAATTATGGAATTTGGGTGATAATGATGTGTCAAAGTAGGTTCATCAATTTTAACAAATGTTCTACTCTGGTGGGAAAGTTGACAACAGGCAAGGCTTTGCATGTGTGGAGCATGGAATATATGTGAATTCTCTGTATATTCTTCCTAATTTTGTTGTAAACCTAAAACTGTGCTAAAATAATTTCTATTTAAAAATAAATTATAACGTACAATGACAACATTACAATGTATTTTTAAAGTTCAGAGGTAGCTCAAAATGTGTGACTGGGAGAGAAGAACAACAGGGTCTCTGAATAGGAAGTAGGATTTGAGGACATTTTAACTTGCAGACTTGCTTAACTGGGTAGATCAATGGAGACAAAGATAAAAATTATATTGTACTCAGAAAGGAGGTAGGTGTCAGAAAAGTTCTTATAACTCTTCTTGAGCTTAGTATTTCTCCTCATCTCCTGTTGCTAACTACAAAATAAACCACATTCACTTTCTTACTATTGAGTGTGGGATGATTAGGATTTAAGGAGAGAGATTTCTTATTGAAAGAGCTGATGCTTTTTTTAAAAATATATTTTATTGATTTTTTACAGAGAGGAAAAGAGTGAAACATCAATGAGAGAGAAACATAGATCAGCCTTCTCCTGCACACTCCCCAGTGGGGATGTTCCCACAACCAAAGTACATGCCCTTGACCAGAATGGAACCCGGGACCCTTGAGTTCACAAGCCAACACTCTATCCACTGAGTCAAACCGGTTAGGGCAGAAGAGCTGATGCTTTTAACAGAAGTCTTCTGCTGGGTTCTTTGACATCCCCCAAGGGGCCCTGGATTGTGAGAGAATGGTCCTGGGGTGACACACCCCAGAATCGGTCTCCCTCCTCTCTGATTCTGGGTGCATCACCCAAGAACCGCAGCTGCCAAGTCACCACAGCTCAGCAGCTCCTTCATTGAGTGTCTGGCCCCTGGAGGTCGGCCAGTCAGTAGGTCTCTTAGCCATATACATATATACTAGAGGCCCAGTGCACAAAAATTTGTGCACTCGGGGGGGGGGGAGGTCTCTCAGTCCAGCCTGTGCCCTCTCACAGTTTGGGACCCCTTGGGGGATGTCCACCTGCTGACATGCCTGGCCAGCCTGGGTGAGGGGCTGATGGCCATTTCAGGCTGCCCACAGCCCCTTCAGGGTTCAGATCCCTACTAGGGTGCCTGGCTGGAAACAGATATCTGGGATTTATTTAACTTCTATAATTGAAACTTTGTTGACTCCGTCCCCCGCTTGAATCCTGGGTTGCACTTGGAAACCCCAGGTCCCAGCCTGGCAGGTATCTGGGATTTGTTTATCTTCTATAATTGAAACTTTGTAGCCTTGAGTAGAGCTCAGGGCCCACATTGCCTGGCTTCCCCCATTACCTGGGGCAACTCCAGCTCCCTGGCCCCTGCCTTCTTAGTTGAGTTAATTTGCGTATTTATTCCTGATTGGCTTGTGGGTGTGGCTTGTGGGCATAATAGAGGGTTAATTTGCATATTACTCTTTTATTAGATATTAGGGTCCGGTGCATAAAATTCGTGCATTGGGGGGGGGGGAGGCAGGGGGGCGGTCCCTCAGCCCAACCTGCACCCTCTCCAATATGGAGTTCTTGGGAACTCTGACAATCCAGGACCTCTGGTTCTTAACCGCTAACCCGCCTGCTTGCCCTAACCACTCTGCCTGCCTGCCTGCCTGATCCCCCTAACTGCCCTCCCCTGCTGGCCTGGTCACCCCTATTAACTTTCTTTTTTAATTTTATCCCCTTCACGCACAATTGTATTTGACTTCCTTATTGGCTTCTTCCTCTCACATAATTTTTCTCCTTTATGTAACACTTTTCCTACTGACTCATCATTTATAAACTTTTCTTTCCTCCTTATTTCCCACTTCTGTTCCATCATCATTCTTCCCATTTTTCTACTACCCTCCTTCCCTTCCCACATTCCTTCTTTCCTTTATCTTTACCTCTGCCCACCCTCCCCTTTTCCTTTCTTTCCACCTTAATTTTTTTCTTCACTTCCTCCCTCTGACCTGCTTTGCTCCCTCCTCCATTCCTTCCTTCTTCCCATTCTCCTTTTAAGCTCTACCAGCTCCCCCTTTATAACTTTTCTTCCCTCCTTCTTTTTCTCTCATCCTACCTTTGCCATACATTCTTCTCTACTTACTGCCACTGTTTTAATACCTATCTATCTACCTGCCTAATTATCCACTATCATTTATCTTTTTTTCTTTTCTGACTTCTTTTAAAAGCTGTCCCCAGTACACAACTATACTTGGTTTTCATTATAGGCCCTACAGTTCCCTCATACATCCTCTTTTTTTAACTCTGCTGTCCACTGACTCTTTTATAAAGTTCTTCCCTCCATCCTGTTCCACCCCTCCCCCACCTGGTTACTTACCCCCAAACTCTCCCTGGCTGCTTCTCCCTCTGCCTGCCCCCTGCCCATATCTCCATCTCCTGACTCCCCTGGGGTTCACACCAGCTCTGAAGGGAGACCTGAGATCCCTTACAGGAGACCCCTGCCCCTGTGGCAGAGAAAATGGAGCCGGTGAGAGAGTGGGCCCAGGAGGTGGTGTGTGTGTGAGAGAGGGAGCAGCCCACCTTCCCTCATTAACGCTTCCATGGGGAGGGGGCATTAACCCCCAGCTCAGGGTTCAGCCCCAGCCAGGTGGCAGCTGCCCATGCAGCCCTGGCACTGCAGCTCCAAAGCAGGAGCACCTCCACCTCTGGACCATCCATCCCTCCATTCGGGGACACCAATGGCACAGCTTCTGTGTCCCCTGGACAGCAGTGCTGGTCCTGCCCCGGGCTTCTGCCTGCAAAGCGCCCCATGGCCGGGGCACACACACTGGAGACTTAAGCTGGCAAGCTGGTCCCACCCCTTTGGCCAACTCACTCTTCCCACCCAGCCCAGGGGA